>JAHXMU010000016.1:954243-987457 GCA_019455685.1 Philornis downsi
CTTTACAGATCCATTTGTTTGGAGGATATATCAAATCAAGGACCGATTTAGTAGATTTTTTCCAGCTTCGTCACTGACTTTATCAGATCATGTGTACTAAATATAGATGCTGCAAAGGGGGGCCTTTTATTTTCACACAAAGTCTATCTTGCGTGGGGTTCTACCAAAGTATATATTTGTTTAAACGTTATCCTCATACGAGTACACATGAAACGACGAAGCCTTGTTTTACCGCTTAAATAAGACAATGTGTTTGTTTGAATTTAATTAAGTTTTCCAGTTATGACTTCTTTGGCCAAGGTAATATGCATGAAATTCTAGCAGCAATAAAGTTGTGGTTAAATTATATTACTTGTCTCCATTTTTTAGTATTTTTCAGTAAACGCGCAGGCAGTCCCTGACAAATTCATGTAAGACCGTATATTTTCCCCGCTTATCTATCTACTGCTATCGTACTCAGCTTATAGTTGATGAACGGATAGTAAAAATCTTAAAAAAAGTATATCGTATACAAAACATTGCAAAAGATTCATTCTTCCGATGGAAGGTTTAGGCATTGTATGCTTTTTCCTACTGGCCCATTTGTGGTATTGTATAAATAGGCGCGTTAGAAACACCCTCTCCTCATTCGTAACATATTGATATGGTTAATATTTCCAATGAAAACGGATATTCTTTTAGTATTTTTCAATAACTACATCCACGCTTGTAGTTCCTTAGATAATTATGCGAATATAAATGGATCTTTCCTTCAATGACGAACAAGAATATATACGCTTTAAAGGCGACGTTCGCCACACAAACCCGTCAATAACAATAGAAATTTTGACTAATGTAATGGAAATGTGCTGCAATTAAGTTTCCAAAATATATTATACTTTTTTCTAAATATATAAGCATAGTAATTATTGATTTAATAAAAAGAATGATTTCATTTATCTAAAACATGAATCTCTTTTTATGTCAACCTATAAAACATACTGCTTTAAATCAAATGCCACTATAAGCCTTTTCCGGATATGATGGCATGCGGTATTATACTATATCGTCGATCCATAATAAAATGCATGTCAAACTGTGGCTTAGTCCAACTTTGCGCCTGAAGACCTGTAACTATGCATATTTTCTCGATTATGCATTTTCGCAAATACAGTGTTCACTATATGAGCACTCGTATTAACCAATGATGCATCACGCAGTGCTACTTTTTGATTCATTCAAAATCTGTTTTCTCATAAAATAATCTACACCTAACCCAAAATCTTTAACAACTTCAAACTGCAATCATTAGAAAAATTAAATAACGATGACAATGATTCATGATGAACGCAACACAACAAAAATCAAGGAGGTGGGGCGTAACCACCGAGCATCAAACATTCCAAATGCGATGAATAAATGCTCTAACCAAACTTTATGTACATGAGGGGGTGCTTGGTTGCTTCTTTTGTATGCAACCAGTCAAGCCATCAAATTGTTGTCACTGTCAGTGCAAATGTCAAAGACACGTCAGGGATTAAAATGACAAGCGACTTTTAACTGTCATTTGAAATAGGGGGAGAAATCCCTTTGAAATGATGTGGACTTTAGTTGATGCCGACTTTGCTGTTGTGCGCAAAGATGAGTACTTAAGAAGATGAACGCGTAAAAGGATTTAATTTTGCAGTAGCGGCTTGGGCACATGAGTATGTAAATCAGGGCCAGCCACAGAAGAAGGACATCGTCACAGAGAAGGAATTGTTCGCAACTACAATTTGTCTTTATGCCTTTGCTGATGACAATTTATCTGACGCAGACTGGCGTTTTATTATGTCAATTTGACCTTATTGAGAATCACAGAAGAATATGCGTACGGGCTGTGACTGTGTAGTTGTGTGAATTGTAAAATATTTAAATTCCTTTAGGCATATTGGAACATGATGACAACTACACAAATCGCATAAGGGCAAGGACTGTTAAGGAATTGTAGAGCTTGTTAGCATAATTGTTATTGTTCGTCTGTCTGCCCATTTGTCTGTTGTTGTGTCTGCGGCAAATACCGTGAGACAAACAAGGACTCATTTCGTCATTATTTAAACCGCATTTTACATATGTCACCGTCATTCCTGTCAAACGCTACAAACGTCATTGTTAGAGCGGCAGGCACATCAGCCCCAAATCAAAAATGACTGTAAGTGTGTTGTGGGAACAGACGTCGCAGTGCTGAATATAAAGTCCTTTTACACGCCATTTACTCAACTTTGGAACATTGAGTGGAAGTGAATATTTTCTTTTTTCTCCCTTGTTTTCATGTTTATGTTTTGTTTTGGATGAGTAACTAAGTGAGTGATTAAAGTGAGTCCTTCCGTTTGCTTCATTTATCCGTGTACACAAGAGAGCATCATGAACATTACCACCGACATCCCCATCAGTTCGAGAATTAAAAAAAGAAAATAAATTATGTCCTTTAGCTATATTAACATGTCCTTTGGAGTGTCACACACAATATAAAAGAATTACTGAGGTGCACGTTTTGTACGAGCAAGAAGTTATCAAATGTAATTCCGAACTTGTTACCACCCACTCATAGTTTGCGATGTAAGTATTTATGCTCCCATGCACTCATGCATATAAAAATGCTAACAAATGAATCAGTTAATCAATTAGGAAATAAAAACCTGTGCTATGGCGGACTGTGGCAAATTTTTGTGAAAAATTCGATAATTGCTAGAGTTTATGACCCACTACACTTAGAGAGATCATAGAAAATAAGTATGGGACTGTTTGAATTACTATGTGGGTTTTAATATATAGTCAATGTAATAAAATAAGTAATCAAATCATGTTGATTGTATGCGGCTTAATCTGCAATTAGCAGTATCAAATTGCTAAACTATTCTGTTTTTAAATGGAGTTAAAAAGATTTTAAATGAATTACAATCATGGTTAGAAGTGGCTTAATCTAGAAAGTTTGCGTTAACCGTATGAAATTGATAAAATTTTTTGTAATAGAACTGTTGTCTCTCCCATCCTTCATACCGATCTGAAAATACCACTGAATTTTAATCACAACCAAGAATGGCATCGTAGTGGCTGATCCCTTCTGTCTTTTATAGACAATCATGTTGTCTCTGTACATTAGCTTGTTTTTTCTGGTAAGATATTGATTTATGCAGTTAGTATTTATAATTATTTGTGGCAAAGAGCGAAATTTATCCCAAGAACAGTGAAGCTTAACGGAACTCGCACATATTGCATAGCCTGAAAACCAAACTGTGAAATACTTTTATAGCCCTTCATCATCTGAAAACTTGCATTTCCATCTGATCTTGCCGACTAAGGTCAGTTGACAGTAGAATCAACGTTGTTGTTAGGTCGAATCTATTAACTTTTAACTCTAATTATTCAATATTTTGGAGTAAATTAATTTATTATTAAATTAATTTTCTTAGAATAAGTAATTTGTAGAATTGGGCAATCCAGTATACAATAAATTAATAATTTATCAATACTTACAACAGCTCCGTGTAAGGGAATACAGAAACTGCGGGCAAAGTGGAGATAGTAGGCCCGTAATACGCTGACTTTGGGGCCAATTCAAAAAAAGATAATTTTAGATGAACTGGACAAATTTTAGTTCTTGTTTGGTGCATTTCGGAATATTGTGGATTTCTAATAAGACGTATAAAATAGCATCACCATGTCTCTAGTAGGGATAATTAATAAAACGGGTTGATTGCGTTGTGGAAAGCAACAAAGACATACAAGTCTTCAAATTTTGCAGTATTTGCAAGAAATGTTTTTCTAGTAGTAGTTCTTAACATTTGAATATAATAGTTTGTGATGTAATGAACACACAAAACGTGCTGGAAAAGTATTTTGTGCACCGGCAAAGCACTCCGTCTGTGCTAGATTTCGAAACTTACAGCGGAAGTGCTGAAATATATTTTACTACGATTACTTGTGCAAAAGATGCGTTGTTAAGAAATCGTTGTTTGGGAATTTCTCAAATGATTTCATAGAGCCTAGACTGTTCTCAAAAGAAGCTGAAAATGCGAATAAAATAGTTTATGTCAATTTTTTTTTAATTGTGTCCACAGGATTGTCAGACACATTTAAACAATCTTCTTACAACCTCCTTAATTTAAGTTTAATGGTCTGTAGTTTACTTGCAATTATGTTGTAAAATCTATTTTTATTCGGAACATAATTTTATACACAACTTTTGTATAAAATTCGCAAAATGTGAGAAACTAAAGGGTGTCCAAACAAGAACGCAAGATTTAAATTTGGCTCCATTCGAAATGTCACTGCCTGACATTTGAGCAATTGTTATTGTTTGCTAGTAGAAGATACGAGGTTAGTAAAAATGGAGCGCTACACGAATGAACAACGCATTCTCATTGTGGAATTATTTTACCACAATGGTGAACGTTTGGCGGCTACAGTTCGCATATTGCGATCAATTTGGGGTCACAATAATGCTCCAAAAGAGTCAACTGTAAAGAGATTAATGGATAAATTTGCCAAAACTGGGTCTGTTAGTGATTGGAAAGACAACAACGCGACTTCGACCAGGTCGATCAACCGAAAATGTCGCAGCTGTATGTACGTGATGATGTCGCTCAAACTCCATCCACCTCAATTCCACACCGAGCTCAGCAAATTGATGTCTTCAAATCCACTATGCAGCAAATTTTAACGAAAGATTTGCATCTTCATGCATACAAAGTTCAATTGACTCAGGAACTGAAGCCAGCTGACCGTGGACAGCGAAGGGAGTTCGTTAATTGGATATTGGAGAGACAACATGAACATGCTGATTTTGCCGATAAAATCATCTTCAGTGACGAGGTCCATTTCCATCTTGATGGCTTCGTCAATATGCAGAATTGTCGCATTTGGGGTGAGGAAAATGCTCGAGTGATTCACGAGAAGCAAATGCATCCTCAACGTGTCACTGTGTGGTGTGGATTTTGGGCTGGAGGAATCTTTGGACCTTTTTCAATGAAAATGAGGCATGTCAAGCGCAAACAGTCAATGGTGTTCGATATCGTGAAATGATAACCAGTTTTTTCGTGCCTAGAATTGAATAAATGAATGTGGAGGGCATGCGGTTTCAACAAGACGGCGCCACAAGTCATACAGCCAGAGAAACAATTCAATTGCTGCATCAGTCATTTACGCCCTGCATCGTTCTTGTTGGGACACCCTTTACAACAATTCCTATTAATATGATGCAAAGTTTTAGTAGCTTTATTGTTCTGTGTTCAATTATGTGATAGTAGTTTTGCTGGGGTGCCCATTTGACCATGGCGTTACAAATTAATTTTTTATGAGTCAATATTTTACAACGTTTTGATAAAACCTGGATCGGTGGTACGTTCTGTCAATGTTTTTACTCACTACGAAAGTGACGTTTTATATTACGTTGATACGTTATTGTTTTTGATTAAAATACGCAATTTGCATATGTCAATTCTTTGTAACACATGACTGTACATGCTAGTACAGAATCCACCGGATAATTTAAATATCTAATAGCATACAGGGCGGCCTAAATTCTTGCGTCTGGCTTTAGAATAGCGGTTGTGCTGCCCACCCAATTTTGCATGCCTTGTTAAAACTGCTGAAATTCACAAAACGTCAATAATTGTAGCTCGGTATCGCGAAATATTTCAATAATATTCATAGAGATTTTTAATTGTTTGCGTAGCTCTAATAGTTTTCCAAAAAAAAAAAAAAAAAAAAAAAAAATGATTTTAAATCTTTGTGAACAATAAAATTTGCAAGTTATTTTTGTTTCTGTGAATTAGTGCTGCTCAATAATTTTTCTTGGCTTTCTATGTTTAAAAAACATTTGCTAGTCTGTGAGATATTTGCATCCATTGACATAAAAATAATATTTTACATTTCCCCATTACATTCACGAACATTTTCCTTCATTGCAGAATTATTATATTAAAGAGCAGATATCATAAAATACAAATCTTTAGAATTGTTAAACCGATTTTGTCTAAATAAATCAAAAATTGAAATACTATTAGAAATATTATATGTGTAAATATATGTTTACGCCAGTACAAAGCCATCCGAATGCGATATAAAATCTATTGATGCTCGAACAAAATTGTGTTAACTTCTCCCTATAACCTATGAATAACTCTCAAAATGAACTCTAATATAGTTCTATCATGAAAAAACGTTAACAAAACAACAACAACCGAGTGTCTGTTAACACTTATTGTCGACTAGATAGACTACCAAATTTGTTAACAATAAGTTGAAAACAAATGCCAAAAACAATTGTTGTCTTCAGCGTAAACAGAAACAGAAAGAGATCTTAAAAAAAAAAAAAACAACACTAACGTAAACGAAGATTCAGACGGACGGATGAACAGCAACAATGAGGTAACAGCAGGCAACACTTGAAATGTTCAAATGTAAGATGTAACAACGACGATTAGAGTTGTACAACTCTACAAACAACAACATCAGCAACATAATGTTGCTGCTGTTTTACCACCTACAGCAAGAAGCATTAAATGTACTTCTGCGACATCTCCTCCATGCTGTTGAAATATGCCTTAAACGTGAAATTTGTTCAAAACATTTACTAAACATTCACCTGAACATAAATTTGGCAAACACTATGAGAAATGTAAAATGAGGGTGTTGAAAATAAAACCTTAGCTTTCTTATTCATTATTCAGATGTTTAAATACGATGGGGCCCTAACGATGGAACAGCTCAAGAGTGACAGATAATAAGGTAACAATTTGCTGATGTCATGTGGGAATGAAAAACATCTCATCATCAAAGACATCAATGATTAAATGTTTTGTGCAAATGTATAACTTTTTGCTGTAAACGCATCTCTTTTTGCAAAGAAAATGTGTTTATTGCACAAAATATAGCAAACATCCTTAACATCACATTAACATTAACTTTCATTTCCCTTCCCCTTCTATTCGGCTTGCTGTACTTAAAAAAGAAAGCAATTTATTTTAAAAACTTAGAAATTATATTGAAACAAAAAACCAAAAATTCAGAAATTTCATTGTTACACAGGACCAAAATAGTAAAAATATAAAAATATATTTAAAATGTTAAAAAATGATACAAAACTAAAAATGTCCAAACTTGGAAGCTTACTTACATCTGAAGTGTTACAGGTTATTTTATTTAATTTGTTTATCAGATGATGGCGAAATAGACTTTCCCTAAATCTTTTTATACTGATTCGAAAATATATTTTACATTTTATGATTGAAATTACACGGTGTGCGTTCTTTTGCAAAAACATATTAGTAATCGCGTCTTCAATTGCCGCACCATTGTCACAAATGATTTTTTGAACAAACCAATTTGGAAACAGTAATGAAGACTAGTAAACTTGTATTACATGATAGTAAATAGTCGACCTATTTTGAGTATTTATGTATAAAAAATATCAAATATCGTTTTCAGGTTTTAGACCACGACACCCTTGTGATGACAATTGGCAATGAATAGTTCTTTTGTGGTTTTATTGTAGAGGGGAAGGATATTGGGGGTTGAGCTGAAAAAATATGTTTACTCAACGTTTGCATACATTACTAAATGCTGAGAAACGGTATTTTTAAATGAAGATTGGTTTTACTGCATTTTGTAAACAATATAAATTTTCAACAACTCACAACGCCTTGAATATGGTATTGATTCTCATTGCATTTATTTCTGTCAATGGAACCCACGTAAAAATTGCCATTAGGACAAGTTTTAAGGTCAATATTTCATTCTAAATATTGATAAAACTAAATAAATTTCTTTGTTCCAAAGAATCTGTTAAAAAATTTTAACGATTTAGTAATAGGGAAACTTAAATATGTTCCTGGCCAAACTAAAAATGTTGGGCGTAAAATCTTACGCATCAACTACTACATAAGGGTTGCAGTCAAATTTCTAAACTGAAAACATAAATACACTGGTGTATTTCGAATCGTTTATGTCAATATCGCTTGAAAATATTTCTCCCGCTTGTAAGACTTGCAAGCCATAGAAATGAATACGGTGCACCGGCTTATAGTGAAACACTTGGATGTGTTAAAACCGGTGTGTGACTCGGTTGTGCTCTTTTCCATACATATTATATCTCTCAAAATGCTTCTGTGCTTCTTCTCCAATTCACTACACAAAGTTTTGATACTATTTGGTCGCACTCTTCGTCGCCGACTATCGAGTTCATTGTCAAAAACCTTTCATGCTGGAGTATTTGGGTCCATCCACACAACATGACCCAACCAACGCAATCGATGTGTATTAATGCAATTGACTACGTCAATATCGGTGTGTAGCTCATACAGCTCATTGTTTACGCGATGCCGATATTCTCTTTTAACGACGATGAGTCCATATACTTTCCGAAGTGTTTTTCTCTCGAAGACTGCCAGCACTGGTTTATCCGCTTGCGTCATAATCTAGTATTTTCCGCTATACAACAAGGCTGGTAAAACCATATTAGCAAGCAATATTCTCCTCTTAATATCAATGCTGACATCATTCGTTTTATTTATAGCGGAGCCGAGCCGAGCCGAGGCGAGCTGAGCCGAGCCACCACTTGAAAGTTATAGTTGTCCCAGGCGAATAGCAAAGAGTCTATATTCGATGAAACAAATAACTTTATTTTATCCTCTTTTATAACTGGACCCAGTTTTGCTGATTCCTTCTAAACATTTGAGAAGACTATAGTAACATCTTGAAAGGGGTTATTTTCCAGAATTTTTCCAAATAACCACGGCCATTACTATGGTTTCCATTTAAAAAAGAATACGATTTTCTTTTGATTGGTTGGTTGGTTTATACTTATAAATAATATACGTATATAAACTTCTGTTGTAAATTGTTTAAAAAAATGTAATTTTTCTAGAGATGAATTTAGTCTTTTTACTGGCAAGGTACACGTAGACTTTAACGGCGATCAAGAGTATGCCTTAATGGGCGTATTGACGCATACTTATCTTTAAACGTTTTGTCATCATGTCGTAGCAATTATTCGTGTAAATTCTTACAACATTTTTACTAAAATTATCTAATTATGTATGTCAAATGTACCTGACAGACAGCTCTTGGGCAACCAAACGCTTTCATTTTCGAACATTATGGACATTTCCCAAACCAGCATGCAGTTTATAATGGCCTTTTCCAAACTATCAAAACAAATCACTCGACTTCAAACTCGACACCACTGTTCGGTCACAAAACATGAGGAAACTTTAAAATTTATTTCAATTATAGTGAATGCCAATCCTTAACGAAATTTAATACACGCTTACACAGAAAGACCGAGGGACGGACGGCCAACATTTATTGCAATAGAGAAACATTTACAGCACAACAACCGTACAATATAATTGCACTGCAGCAATTATTCACTCATTCATTCAGTCATTCACTCATTCATTCATAGTTTACTAAATCGCAGGGACGTGCAAACACTCATACATAGATTTGCAGAGAGCATACCCTCAATACTACAGATATCCGTTATGGTACTTTGTGTTTGCTCGGTCGTAACCTGCTGCAGTTATGTATCTCATGCGACTGTGCTAAAAACTAATAAACAAAATGCACAAATGCTTTGTGGATTGTAAATCTAAATACTGAAAATACTAAAACGTAACACTATCAAATCCAAACCTAAACCTCCCCATCGATATGCACTAATCTAGCCCGGCCCGGCCTATTCAGAGGATGTGAATGCAGCAGGGATGACACAATTGCATCAGGTACATTTGTGGTTTTGAAAATTGTATCAGATCTGATAACGATGTATTTAAGTATATTTTTAAGCCAAATTGCCATTAATTGTATTTATGATTTCTTATTTGCCGTTGATTTCTTCTCCGTTGTTTTTTATTTTTGGAGATGACTAAAATACTTAAGATGTTATATTTGTTAAAGAAGATTATAAATGAGTTTTTTCAAACCATGACCTATTTTATCAGTAATGTGAGACGGTGTATTATCGTCATGTAAGAAGCAGCAGTGCAGAGTTTTTTATATGAATTTTCCCAACAATTATTTGAAAATTTGTGATTAGCAAGTTTTTAAATACCATTTGATAGTTACGGCCAGCTTCCAAAGCTGTGACAGATAATATTTCTTCTCTGTTGAAGTAAGCTGACATCATTTCTTCTGTTGATTTTTTTGATGGATGAACTTTCAACTATGAAAGTATGATAATATTTATTATTTCCTGAAAAATGAGACTACACAGCCTAAGTTGCACATGTTAATGGTAAGCATGCAGGCTTGCGCAAAAGTATCAAACTATCGTAATCTGAGTACTCCAGACTTCTTTCTTTAGATTATTTAATCCTCCCGTTTACTCTTGGTAGTACCAAAAAAATATATTGAGTCATGGAAAATGCTCTCAAAAGCGTCCAAATACAGTGCGATAAAAAAAATTAATAAAAATGACTAAAAACCAAATGTCCAAATAACCGTTATTGAAATATAGAGCCAATTTTTTTTCCTTTCCCAAACGACTTGCCGGCTACGTAGAATGGAGTAAAATCTGGAGTTAATAAAAATAACTAACAATTAATTGTAGGACGACCATAATTTCATGATTTTATGACATCAGTCGTTTAAAATTAAAGCAATTTGGTTGGTGTTACTAATTTTATGACAGTTTCAAATCTAACATACAATGAATGTCAATATTTTGTTTCGATAAAGTTAATAATTCCCAAAAAGTTATGATCGGTTTTAAAGACTATAGATTATATGTCATGCCCATTTAATGATCTTACCTCGTTTTCCCAATGAAAAATTATACCATTTAGTATTTTTAAATAACTACGTCACAGGTTGGTAACATGAAAAATATGTTAATTTGGATGAAATCTTCTGGTATTTTCAATTCTAGCAGAATAATGTTTTTAAACTACATGATAAAAATATTACGCAAATCCGGGATAGCCAATTTTTTCCTTCACGCCATTATAACTTACTACCATATATTAATTTTATTCAAATATGGGAAAACTTCATTACGACTGATGTTTCACAGTTGGTTTTATCGGCAATATCTTCCGAATATGCTGATTTTGCCCAATTCATGTAAAACTTCAGCATTTTAGTTGAAGATGTTTAGAATCCATTGTGTTTTGTATGCGCTCCTAAAGAGATACCAACCCAGATATTTACATCGATCGGGAATACATGCACTTCATGGAGTTCCAAAAGAATACATAAACGAAGTGACAAACTCAGTATATCTTCCGCCCTTTGGTAGATACTGTCTAGCGATATTTGATATTTAATGAAGCATACATGTTGAAATCCTGAGCCATACGCCTATCAGTGTGCAGAGGACGAACTACCTGTACAAGGAGTCTGGAATTTTATAACCGAATTCCCCACGGTCATAGATAGGGTACGTCCAAAATTGGGCAAAATCTATTCAGTGGTAAAAATATGCTCGCATTTGTAATAAATCCTCCAGAAGAAAAATAGCCCTAATTTGAGACAGCAAAAATCATCCCATACTTTTTATAGGATCGCCTCAGTCGATTGTTATTGAAAAACAATAAAAAATACCCACGTGACTCCTTCATTCAAAGCTCGGTTATGTGCCTAAATGGGCAAGTATTTCCCTACTGTACCGATTTAATCCACTTGTGATATATGCTGGCCCATTGTATAAAGGACATTCTATCGACCCACCGTTCTCATCTTAATTTCTTTGCAGGCGCACATTTAAGTCAGGCTGTTAGAAAGGTATTTGGGATGGACTGACACTTTCCAATATCTATGCGCCACCATCGTCTATTGTTGTTAATGGCGACATTGTTGAAAAAATCTACGCCCGCCTATCTGATAACGATCCATGGTTGGCTGTATCTAAGCTTGAGCACAGCCGATCTTTCAATAGTCCCTGTTCATATTTTATTTGTTTGGAAGCAACAACTCCGCACTAAAATCTAGTAGTGAAATCCTGAAATTATACAGCAATCAATTGTACAGAACGGCCAGAATTGTAGGTGGCTTTCTTAGTAAATTTGAGATTCAGCTATCCAATACCTGTCAAAGTACATAATTAAAAACTCTCTCATCCCTAGAATGCAATGCAAAATTTGCTGTCTTATTTTAAACAAATATAACAGCAAAAACAACACAAAAACATAACAAATAAATAAAAAAAAAAAACAACAGCAACAGCAACAACATCGGACTTTAACAAAACAATTGCTAAGCACGATTTATGATTGCTGATAAATTTTATACATGTCAAGTTGTCGTATATAACATAAAACTATTTTAGTGGTGGCACTCACCTTGTTTTCCAGGAGGGTGGAGAGAGAGAGAGTTGATGACTCCACCTAAGAGGGTTGACTGTGGAACATCATCGCTGGTTCAATGCAAGTATGTAGGATATTTTACTATGGGGCAAAAGGATTTTGTCCTGCATTTAAGTGCTTAGATGTTTTTTTTACATTTTAGCAGTCATCACATTTTGAAGAGTGTGATGGTTTTGTCCTTCCGCATGAGACTTTTGTACAGATAATGACAATGTGTGAAATATGTTTTACCCATGTGAGTCTTGAGAGACAGATTAAATTGCCAAAAGTACTCATAAGATAAATGAAGCAGGTAAGTCGTTTCTATTGAGAATGGTCGTAGAAAAAAACTTGCGTAACCTGAAGTTGAAAAGTCTATTAAAACAGTTATAAAGCGATTTATTTCTGTATTCTAATTGATGACTTTTATTTGTGAACAATTTTTTGTGATCCCATGAGAATTTGCTGCAGCTCGGTTCAATATTAAGCATTTTTTTGGGAACCCGGAAAGGAATAGTTAGCTCCCGCGGAGTTTGTGCAAAATCGATACATGAGCTACACCTTTTTTACTTTTCTGTAGCCCCGACCAATATTGGGAACACACTCTATTGACATTGTGGCGAGCCTGGAAAAATAATCAATTGTTTACTTTTCTTAATAAGTTTTTTATTTAGCAGCGAGCATTATACAGCAGCTAGTTTAAAGATGAACGTTTTGGCAACATTTAACAATTCTTTAATGCAACATACAGTGTCATTAAATCGGATGTCATATTTTGTTAAATCACCCATTTTCTCAATTAAATTTTAGCAACCTATCAAATTTAACAGATGTACGCTCTGCTACCTATTCTACATTTTGATTCACAATCATTTATCTGTAAATACGATGTCTTTTTTTAGAAAAGACTACGGGACTAATGAAAGTATTGAATTTAAAGCAAATGCACTCTGATCTTCGACAATCTGTAAAAGTGTCTCTGTTACAAAACATTTGTAGATCATATTGACACTGTAACATACATTTTAGGGAAGTTTTACATATTTAAAGCTACTTGTGCTCTGAGTGGTGGTATCGGACGAGTAGTAATGTTCTTTCCTTTACAGGATGCGGTTGAAACGCAATTGGAAAAAGAGTTTTGGACCCACTCCAGCATTTAGAATCCTGATATGGGCTCAATAAACTGATATCATATTCGGCGAGCCAAGGCATATGATGTACCAATTAGTTATTTTATACCTTCTATATATTCATTTCGCTTATAATATCTACGAATGTTCATCTGAGACATAAAGCGCATAATCATATGATCGTCGTAAAAGTCTCTATCTATCTTAGCATTTTAGCATGATAAAGACCGAAGAACTTGTACCTAAAAAAAAAAATTGGCGTAAAAGTGTTTTTCATTCGTAGGCAGTTATGATTTCACGTTGGACAAAATCAGACCAATGAGAAACAACTTGCCTGTGAAATGACTTGATCCAGTTCTGGAAAATTTTAAATTTTTCGAAACTTTTATCATTATCAATTTTATGATTCACTTGTTAATTAAATTAATTAGTTAATTAAAAGTAGTGTCCTGTTATGTGTATGTAAGAACTATCCCAAGTTATAACCTCTGAAGTTGATTGTGTGATCTGGCTGGTAATGTTTGAAGCTCTGTGATTCTTTTCTGAAAGACGGGAAACAAATCTCACTATCTGAAAGCATAAGTTTTCATCTATGATTTGGATGTTTGCCTTTCTATGACTTTTCTACATAGCAAAAGAGTGAATTTTGCTGAAAATGCAGAAACTTGAAAATAGCTTGAGCCTTTTATGGAAGTCTGAAGTTTTCAGAAGAAATTGAAGCAAAGCGCTGGTTTTTCTACCTGATTCCTCTCTGGTTTTTCAAAACTGAAATTAACAAAATAAATAGGTAACATTATTCTGCCTTTGGGCACTAGTGCGTGGCAGATTTGGACATTACCATTGAACGTAAAAACGCTAGACTGGGTTAGATAAAATATGTAAATGGCAACATATTATCTGTTTCAATTTTGAGCTTTAGCAGACAAAGGGTTATAAAATAAATTAAAACTGGCTTAGGGTGTCACAGATCCGAGTTCACCGGTTCTAATGTTGCAAACAACATTTTTGTTTTGCATATATCTGCGGTCTGTGCTTTATGACAAACACTCACAGCAATTTATGACACATTTCCGTCAAAATTTTCACGATTCACACAAATATCAGTTGCAACAACAACAGCACCCTGGTGGCATACAATGGTACTCCATTGTTGAGTGTTGTTGCGGGGCTTTGAAAATTTATGGGTGTTATCATTATAACAACTCAAACCTATTTTTTCGCTTGCAACAAACGACCTGTTCCTGTGGCAGGGACGGTGGTAGCGTTTCGGGGGAATCGACTGAGGTGGCTTTGATGGTGGTGGTAGTGTAATCAGTCGTGAAAATCAATGTTTTTTATTGTTGCTGCCCGTGGATGGATGATTGTTGCCGGCGGTGGCGGTAAAAGTTGTGATAGTCAGGCAGGCAAACTTCAAAGGAAATGCCTATGCCTGTCAACGACATAAATCGTTGTGACAATGAAATGTAATTCCATTCCATTCCTATTGCACAGATAACATTTTCTTTAAAAGGTTTGACAATAAACATACAAATAACACCAACCACACTGAAAAGGGGGAGAAATTCGAAGAAAGAAATTAACCCTTTAGAAATTGCGGTTAAAGAAAAATATTAAAAGATATTGCCAATGAATTGAGGAGTTATGGAAGGCAGATGTGAGTAAACTTTAGAAAAAAAGAACGAAATAACGGGTATGTGGTTGAATACACCATCTCACAGAAAATCTTGAATTCAGTATTCGGAAACACAGTTGGCTAAATATACCAAGTATTTGATAGCATAAATATAGAATTTGTTCAATATTCTTGAACGCAGTTAACCTTTAAAATATGTAATAAAATTATATATGTTTTAGCTCACGATTATTTACTGTCATGTTAATTTCATTATTGAATAAACAAGTTATAAATCGCCACCTGCTTTTTTTAGCAACAACCCCTTTAAGCCTAAAATTTATGTGTATCAATTGCCAAACTATACGAGTATGTTGTCAAGCTCTAGCAACGCGAATATGACTGTGAAATATATAAATTTGTACAAAATAATCATAAATCTATCCAGTCATCATATTTTTAACCTTTAATGGCTCAACTTCAAAAAACTGAAATGCCAACACAATCAACTGAAAATTCGCATGGAAAAGGAAGGGAAATATAGGTAGATGAGAAGTAATAAATGAAATATACGAGTAGTCATTCAATGACATTTTTATTTCAGAACTGTACAATATGTAAGGAACCCTTAGATGAAATTAAGATAGGAAACCTGAACTTTGTTAGCCCATAACTTACAAAATGCTTAAATGCGTAATGGGCTTTATAGAGATGCAAATTGAAACTTGCATATCTAACAGACTCTCACAACTTCATATTGTGTCATCTGGAAACACAGCTACGTGATATATTTGTATGTGCAGCGGTTAATGTGAGTGATAGAAAATCTCGGTGATTGAGTTTGGTAACCGGTATCGTTATGTACTGGCAGAACAAAGTAGTAAAATGCGTTTCATTTTGCTTACTCCATGCAATGTGACAGGCTATCTGTGGGATTACCGGCCAAGTTTGATACGGATGTATAGGTATAGTTTCGTATACAGATTGTGCTGGATAGCGATAGGAAAAATTGTGACATATTCTTCAGCTGCCACGCAAGCGACCGAATAGATACTGTTGAACGGGTTACACACCTCTCAATAATTCATTTTTGTTCTTATTAATTGAACTATATTATTTGCTAGCATGAATTTCCATACCTTTTTTGAATGAAAAATCATACTTGATACATTATCTAAATGTACGAAATGCATTGTACTTTCATACTTAATCATACTACCATGAATTGTAATTTTATTTTCTAGCCATATGACAATTATTGTTCTCTATCTTTAACATAAACTCGCCGAAAATAAAACCGAGGTTTCGTGGTGCGAGATCACGGTGACTCGGTCTCTTTTTCTCGAGATTATCGTCATAGACAAAGCTACTCACAAATTTCTATAATAAATGTAAGTTGCTACAAACAAATTATAAGTTCCCCTTCACGCGAAAAACAATCAAGTCAAATACCCTCAAATTACCGGTGTATGGATACACGTCAAATTTACTTGACTTTCCTTCTCGTAACCATAATTCTCACATTGCGGTGAAAAGTATTTCCTGAATGCCAAAGGCATTTCTTTCATTCAAAGATGACAGGATATTAACAGCTACAGTTCACAACAAAGCGAAATATTTGTTCATCACTCCGATCCACGCCTTCGGCCCAATGACGATTAAGCGGAAAATATATATGTATTTTATGGATGCTTGAATGAATCATAAGACTACTGATCCGATCGTGTTTATGATGCTGGATTATTTCTGTGAAAAACTATAGGAAACAACTCAATAAACGCCAAGATCGGCAGGTGTTTAAGTAGGCGTGGCAAAAAGTCCTCCTCTCATGCATACCACGTTTTCTAATAAAAAATACACTGAAATATTATTCAAATTCCACGTGTGTGAATTGTGATGGTTCTTCCCAAATATGTGTTTATTTTCACCGTACACGTATGTTGCTAATAAACACGGTTTAGCAAAATCTTCCGATTTTTTAAATTACCTTATTTCCCCGATTAATAATCGGGGTTTAGAATTTTCAACAATAATAGTTGTTTGCCGACCTAGTAGAAGAATAAATGGTATAGATATTAGGAAAATTCTGAAATAATACCTGCTTCTTAAAAAGCTGTACGACACCTGCGAATCATGAAGTTTTGAAAGATGTTCCGACTCTCGACTAAATGAGTGAGCATGTCAGAAATACTTTCTTTTCTTATATATTGTGTCTAATTTGCCCGTTTTCCTATAGAAGATCTGTGTCTTCAATGAATATCAACGACAGTAGATGATTTTGAAAAACATGTTGCGAAAATCAAATTTTGAGTTATTCGACATGGAAAGAGATGAATATCTTTCAACTAAGTACTGATTGACGTAGTAATTTCTGAGATTTTATTATAATAATTTCAAGTACACAGAAGATTAACTTGCTTATCTCATCGAAGTTGAACTAATTCTTAAGAAAATATGTCATATTGCAGATATATGGCTTTTCATGGGTCTACCCATGTTACATTATAGTATTTACAGACATGCTAACTAACTAATTTGTGCCAGCAAAAACATGAGGAATTTTATGAACATTGCTATATTATCGTATGATTATGAGTTTTTCGCTCAAATAATGAATGAAAATCAAGAAAAATTTTATTAAGATATTAAATTTTTGTACCCTTCATCGTGGATTTTGGGTTAAGTTAATCTGTTACTGCCTTTGTAATTAGAAATACACATCTGATTTTCATATGTATACATATTATTCTTGATAAATATCGCAAATGTCGTGACAGTTGTAAGTATACCTGAGGCAGGTTCTGAAATTTTGCACAAGTGTCCGCTGAGCTGAAAAAGCTTTGCCCGCACGAAGAATAAACCCAGCTGTAGAAAAATTCGAATTTTTCAGAATCTTTTCAACAAACCGAAATTTAGCAACAAATGGTGGAAGGTATATAAGCTTCAGTCCGGCTGAAATTTTGGAGCCCACTCACTTGTTTCAATTAGTATCGATTTTAAATTTGTTTTGTATAAGAAATATCTTGGGCTAACAGCCAAGAAATTCTCTGTATGTGACAACTTCTTTAGATGTGTCGACTAATCTTAATCAGCTTTCATCATACCCGTTTGCTCCGGAACTACTTCCAGTACTTTCCCTAGGGACACCACCCTCTTCACTTCCAGATGTACGCACTCATTATTACCACGTTTCATCATATCCGCATTCTCAATGCTCCAAATTCAATATTTTATGTCGCATATACGCCTACCATGAAATTGATTCTAGAAACCCGTAATACAGTTGGACAGGTTGTCTCAAGGACAACTTTCAGTAATCCGGCAATGAAAGAAAACCTCTCAGTTTCTAAATTGCATACACGGAAATAATAGCCACTGTCACAAATTACTCTCCTATGAGTTTTCCATTTTGCGGTACACAATTGTTGTTAATTTCAAAGAAGTTATTGCAAAAGTCCATTCACAAGTTAGCAAATACGTCCTCTCTTTTCATGTACTTGATATCAATTGTGTTTTTAAATTTTGCCTGGAACTTTTCCCGTGTTGTATCCACTGACAAATCGCATCAGTATATTTGATCTCAAACTAACTTTAAGTAACGTGTTTAAAAATCATTTAGGTATTTATGGAAATATTCGAAGTAATCAACATTGCTGTTGTAAATCTTAATCAAAAACGATTTAATTTACAGTCACATTTAAATGTTCTGCCAATACATATTTGACATATTCCAACCCATTCGGATGGACAGAATTCATTACAAAAAAAAAAAAAAAACGGGTGTCACATAAATTCAGTGTTTGTAGAATTCTTAATACGCACGACAAAGATAAGGGTGAAGTATTTGTAATCCACTTGGTATTTAGCGTGGAATAGAATCTCTGCCTTATCTTATGTTAAAACTTGTGTTGAAGGCGGATAATAAAACGCAGAACTCAAAACAATACAATTTCTTTGGCAACATTTCATTTTGGTCAAATCAGTTGACAAGTACTGACATCTCAGCTATTGTGTGATACATAATATTGAGCTTATTCCTTATCCGACTCCTCATGTGGCACTTTGGTGTCCTTGCCTCCGTCCTTCTGCGGCCTGAAGCCACTTTCTTGTTCTCGTTCTGTGCTTAGTATGTGTTTTGCTATATTTTGAACGAGGACCTCGCCCATTCAAACAAAAGCCACACACATCTTGATGTTTTGCATGCGAATCAGATAAAAACGACAACAGACGAAATGAAAAGTAAAAATTGTATATTTGTTGCTGTTATTGGAACTTTTTTCACAGTCAAGAATTTCAATGTTGTCACTTTTCGTTCAGAGAAGAGAACCATATGGTCATAGAAACAGCATCGAATTTGACATTAAATGGAAATGAGGCAGCACCAGAAAAGCCACATCAACGAACTTGCTGTGGTCCGAATGGGATGGGGCAGGGCCATGTCATGTGTAGAACATTCAAGTTATTTATATTGTTGAATAATATTAAAATTCGACCAAATATTGATTACTTACATCCACATATCAAATCAAATAGCATTCCTTTGTTGTGGCGGTCTACAAAGAAATTGTATTGACTAGCTCCAAATACCTATATAACCTGTGTCATTTGCTGTTTCGTTGTGATTTAAAGTCAAATAAAATATAAATAAATATGAATTCTGTGCATATATTTTGGTTGCATCACGAACTAATTCGATCATATTTTGTTATAATAAATCACACAGTGGAATGTCAAAACTTCGTTTTATTGCTGCCGAAAACCACAGTTTATATTACAATTTGATTATAAAGGGTTATCAATTTTTCGGTTTCAAAAGTAAAGTTAAAATTTAAAATTTCATTTCTTCCAGATTTAGGTTTGTCACGTTGGCATGAAGGCAAGACGTGGCAATTTTTTTCCATCTGAAACAATTTTCAATGTTGTGATACTTTCTGATTGTGAGCTATGTAACCACACTTTGCCATATAAGCGGGTCTGTTAAGAAAATTCCATTTTACAAACAATATAAGTCTTTTGTCTTATATTTTCCATGAAAACATTTATTTTTAAGAATTTTTCCATGCCCACTAATTTTGTGTGTCACTTAGATTTGTATTAAATTAGTGCGATTCTTACCGCAATGTCACATGTGACATCGGTTTGTTACTGGATGGGAGAACTCTGTCAATCCTTATTTTTCTCAAACCAAGTTTACACATATAAAAGCAATCGAATGAAACACGAACACAAGACAAAATTAAGGGTCCATTTAAAGATGTGCTAACTAAAACAATTCATTCCCGAATATATTAATTGCCACGATGCATTACTTTAAAAAATTTTGAAATGGTAAAAATTATGAAATATAGCATTCTTCCAAAAAAGGATTTAGTTCTTGTATAAGCGAGCTTTTTCCCATCGAACCAATTTGTCCTAATTGCAACACCTGCTGGCCGTAATATAGGAAACCATGTGCTGAGTGCAGTGAGTCTAAAAATATAATGCGAGCAAGGTCACTAAATGCGAGGAGCTCCCTACTACACTTATACTAACTCATTGTGAAATTGGTGGTCTTGGCAAAAACGCTGTCTCCTCATATAATATAACGACATTGTTCGTTTTTTCAAGTAAAATTCTTATTTTTAAGCCCATTTCTATTAACATTTTTATTTGGATCGGTAAACACATGATTGAGTTATTGTTTGAGCTCAGATAGATAGAAGTGGCAGAATCGTCTTAATTGAAATTGAAATGTTGTTTACAGCAAGTAACAGTTTATTAAAGACGTTCATCTTTCGTCACTAATCGTTCGTGATACATGTTATGACGTACATGTTGCATTTCCTTGTATACATTATTTGCGCCAAATTCTCTACCGCAGTTGCTCGAGTAGACATACATCAAAAGGTACTACCCTAAGTAAAGACACCTTGATTTCCATTCAAATTTGTTTGATCACAAATAAACAATTCGTCACATTATCAACTGCCACTCAGTATTCACCATGACCCGATGTATATCAATTTATTGCCATGAATTCCCGTCCAATTCCACCCCACCACAATCTGTTAGATACGTCCGGAGAAAAGTTGAAGGAGTGACAATTGACAACGAAACATGATACGGGACAGGACAACTAATTGACAGACGTACGGGCCAACATTGTAAATAATTCTAACACAATGCAACCAAGCAACGATCGCTTTTCAACGGCTAATTCCGCCGTCGAATCCGTGTGCAACCTACAACCAAAACGTGCTTTGATCATTTGATTGCATCAGTTGGGGCATATGCAACCGCTGGTGTATTGGTGCTGATGACGGTATTGGTACCGGCACCGGTTGGGAAGACCAAAAGGCCAACATTATTATCGTCACATGTCGCTCACTAATTGATTTTTCTTGTCGCCTGTTGCAAAAGTAGAATTTTTCTCTCTCTGTTGAGCGCGCCGCGTATCGATACTGCCTCAGATCTTTAAGAAGTAAAGCACTTGCCCCATGCCGCGGCAGCGGCGACAGCATCGACAAGTACATGAAACCGAACACAAGATTAAGGAGGGTCCACGTATTAGCAGCTCCTAAGCACGACCAGGTATGTGGTACGAGTATGATGTAAAGTACACGGAGTTGCAGCAATGAATTCGCTCGAACATTGTGTTAGGTGTTGCAAACAATTGTTGCAATACTTCGTATAATTCATTGGACAATTTGCAGTGAATGATTACAATGTGAGTAAGGAAATCGGAAAGCAAAACCACCGACAATTTCAACTAATTTGCCACAAAACATCTGCAACGTATGTCCAGACTGTACGGCACGATCAGGTTGTAGAAGTGCTCATGGAGGAATACATATAGAGGGGAACAGTTCTCACTCACACGATACGATGGGTGACAGGCAACATCAGTGTTTTGCGCCAGTACTGCCAGGTTTGTGTCAAAAAATGCGCATTTATACATTTTTGTTGCCGGCGCAAAACTTCAGCATCGTGATCACCAGTAAAAGTCCATGAAATATTGGTATTGTAGACCGAGCTAACAAGACGATCGGTATCAAAACTTATAGTGGGATAATGTTGTCTGTTTGGGCTCTTTGCTCGTTTGTGTTACGTCGGGAGACTTTAATTTGCCATTTGTTGTTTGATATTGACAGTTTCTCACCTCATTTCTTCCTGCTGGCCTCCTCATATCTACTAGTGTTGTGTAAAATACACGCTTATTCGATAGTTTGTAGTAAGAGTTGCCATTACAAAATAACAAGAACAAAATACATCATACAATTTCGAATGCTAAAACACGGATTTCTCATTACAGGCATAATTCGAATTTGTTCTGTATTTTTTAACGACTCCTTAGCGAATGATAGCTATCACATTATATGCAGATATTTAATCATACCATCTAAAATGGAATTGTAAAACCTGAAGCCTTGGTATCAATCATGAACTAATTACGAATTTCCGGAATAGAGTTATTTTGTTTTCTGTAATATGTAAAACAGAGACCGTCATCGAAACGAAATTAAATTCATAATTAAATTGAAATTTGTTTCAGTATTTGAAATATAAACCACAGATATACAAAGTTTTTATTCTGATTCCGACAACCGAATCAATATTGTATTGAAATTTGTTTCCGTTTCATAGATCCAAACGAAATTATTTGATTATGACCCGAAACAAAATTAGGAACTGTGAAGAATTCCGAGAGCCTGGTACTGTAAATTCAGGAAATATATTATTGCTTACATTTTTACCTTTCGAAGTTTGACGTCATGCAGGTTCTCCGTCATGAAACGCAACTACATATCCGAGATGTTCAAAAAAGGCGAATTTTCAAATTTCGTGCGCTACGTGCATTCGACTTTCGATTATTATATTTTTTTATGTTAGTACACTCGTCTCAAAGATATGTTGACGGTTGTATTCATATAGCACGCTTAGCCTGTTTTTGAGAGGCATAAATAAGAAAAGTGTTTTGCGTATTCAGCGATTTTATGCTATCAAAAAAAAAAAAATGGATCAAAGAATTTAAGTGATCAAAAACACTTGAAATGTTGACAGTGGCATACAGTGAGAGTACTTTGAGTAAAAAAAATGTTTACAAGTCGTACAAGTTTTTCACAGAAGGTCAAGAAGATGTGAATGACGACGCTCGCTCTGTAGGCCCCTGCACATCAACAACCGATGAAAATGTTGAGAAAGTGAAGAAAATTGTTATGGAGAATAGTCGAATCACAATTAGAGAAGTTGCTGAGGATGTCGGCATATCGATTGGCTCATGCCATGCAATCTTTTCGGAAATTTTTTTCCAGCTTTCAAATATTTTTGCTCAGTTTTATTTATAAACCCTGTTATACGTACATCTTGCGATACGGATGCTTTGTAAAAGAATCAATCTAACTTTCCGAAAAAGGTTTGGCAATGGTCTCTTTAATTTCACATAATTACATGAACAAGTGCATCTGTAGGACATTTGATATGTGTTTTTACCCAGAAAAATATAATCCTCTTTTTAGAACCAGTTGAGCGATCATCATATCATGGTATAGTAAATGACAATGTACGAGTATGTTTAAGTTTTTTCTTTTGGTTTGAAGTAAATTTTAAAATTTCGTTTTAATGGAAGACCCGAAAATTTATATCTAAATTTACGTTTTTGAACTCAATTGTTATTTGCCTAAAAACTTCTATAAAAAGCATTAGGAAACAGATGCTTTCTTTTTTATTTTGAATATTAATATTTTGTATTTAATTTGCATCACTATTTCATATTTAGTTAGCATTTCCTTGGTTTCTCTATAATTCATATATGAACAAATCAATACTGCTAATAATTGCAATGAATTGCAAAGGACTAAAGGTCTGAAGGAAGTAATGGCCAAAAAAAACAGCGAGCTTTGGCCAGTAGCAGAGGAGTTGTGGCTCATGAGGACAACGGAAGGCAGCACACATCGCTAGTGACTCACCAAAAGTTCTCAGATCTTGGTTGGGACGTCCTTATGTACCCACCTTATAATGCGGACCTGACACTAAGTGATTGCCACCGGCTTCTATCTACGATGAAGGATTTTCCTAGCGAAAATTCGGCTGAAGAGAAGTTTGTGAAAATCAACTGTCCCTGCTTTTTGCCAACACGGACAAGGGTTTCTATGAGGAAGTTATCAAACAAATCGGCGCTTATTTGACCTAAATCGGATCAGAGAATCGTTGACCTAAATCGAACCAGAGAATCGTTGCATATTTCGTTATAATTATATTTCTTTATAACAGGCAACCGGTATTTGTTCTTTTCGGTTTTGGAATTTGACCACGCTGAAAATATGATAAGTAGTTGGCGGATTCCATTACAGCAACAATTTTCTTCAAATATTTCCATATTTTCTTAAGCAATCGTCATTGTTAGTTAAAGTTGCAAATAATACTCAAGCACTGATCTTAACAAATTTAGCCCCCATACAATTTATGGAGGCCAAATGTCAACCTGTGATAGTTGTAGTCATCGCCGTCGTCAACATCATCGACCGTATAACGAAGACCACATCAGCAGCAACTAGGTGACTGCAGCAGCGGCAGCAGCACGTGTAAAAGCAACAGACGATGAGTAAATGAAATGTTGCATGCAGCACACTAAACAAACATTGATCGTTTTTCTTTCTGAATAAATTCGATTTAGTGACTTTAAAGCCCAAAAGTCATGATATAAAAATAAATTGACTGACAGATTTTGGATACGGTTGCGCTGGTGTGGTCGTAACCACTCAGTCCAGTTAGCAGCTAACGTGGCCATACCTTTCCCACCGTTTGGGTCTCGGCCAATTGTAGTTTGCTATGTTTAAGCCACAGCCTAAAATGAGCTATGCAAACCAGGTTTATTTGTGGTAGTGGCAGTTTATTTTTATTTCCAGATAAACTTCGAACCGTTGAAAGCCGATTGCTTCAACATCTCACTGGGTTACAGTTTGAAGCTTGATCTGCTGTCCGATTTCCTTTGCATAATGGAAAGAAATTCCTGGGTAGTTGAATTTTCTGATTTGAATTGTAATGAAATATCTCTGGTTCTGTTTAATGACTTGTGTGTTTGAAAATGTTTATGGATATAAATAAGAAAAACTGATCGTGACAAAAGATTATCTCGAAATTGCTGATGTTTTACAAAAGGTTTCGATTGGAGTGATCAAAGTTGGGCAAAAAGTGCTACGAAATATATTACTTCAACAATGTTGAAAGTGATTTGAATCTTCTGTTTATTCATTTTAATTAAGTTTGTTATTATGTATGTAATGAGATAAATTAAACTAAATCGTTTCAATGACACTTTTAAGCTACAAATGATTCGGAGTTTGTATATTGTACATGGTGGTACTATTGTAAAAATGTACCCATTGAACCCAAAGTTGACCAAAGTTGCGGAGACCAAAATAGTTATAACATGAAATTAATGATCCTTTGCTTAATTTTTGTATAATTCGAAAATTTAAAAATTTAAAATTGAAAATCATGGAAAAGTTCTGTCAGCTTCGTTTAGGTACTTTCTGAAATGTAATTTAATTTTAGTAAATCAGTCAACTTGTAGTGGGCTTACCAGAAGTGGACAGCAGACTTGGCCCATTTCCAATCTCCGGCTACAATCAGGCAAAAAAATGGACTGCGTCTGGTGCAAATACAAAATCGGAATCTTGGAATGGTAGATGAAGCAACAATTCGGATTCAATTCAAGCAATTGTACCATTGCAATCATCGATTTGCAAAACGTTAAATTGTCTCTGTGCAGAAACTGTTTTCCTCATGTTGCTTTGAGGATTTTGTCCTTCGAATGATCGACGAGCGTCGAATAATAAGCCGTGTTCACTTTCCATATATTTTGAATGGAATCGGTGTATTTTACTGGTCGATTGGTGCGTTTTTGGTCTCCTTGGTCTTTTATGATGTGTGCAATCACTTCTTCTGACTCCGACTTCATTCACCATCATCAGTGTCCGCGCAACCGTGAAAGTTGTCCACTAAGAAATGTCGCAAAACGTTTTCCACACAGCTTTCACAAATGGTCGAAATGATATGATATGTTTCCTCTAAACATTGCCAGCTAACAAAATCTACGCTGATTTCTTGTTAGATCTGGGTTTTATTGATCGATGTGTTATAAGCCTTGATATTTTGTTTGAGTTCCCAACTTATTTATTCATTTGCCTGCTCGTGCAATAACGAGTACTTCTTGAATTCCGTTACAGGTCTTGCTGCAAAATATTGCAAACTTTGCAATATATTCTTGAAGTAAGAAGAGAGTACATGTCGTTATTGCCCGAAATTTGAAACTGAGAACCAATGTTTCCTGCGAATTTTCCCCCAAGATTCTGCCAACCTGAATGTCTGAGAATCTAATTATAATGTTTTATGCACTTTAATCATTAGACAGAGGCGTAGTTATACTGATGCACAATTTGACACGCGTAGTATTATAGTTTTTAAGGCCAACTATAACACACCCTACGCCATCGATTCCGAAACCGAAATAAATTGGTATTACATTGAGATAGTTCTGCACATTATGCTTGAGTATCGAAGGAAATTATAGCAAACAGATGCGTTAAAATCAAGTCTGGCAACTCAAAACTGTTGTTTCAGTCATGGTCTATTTGCAAGTAGGGTATCTCGATGTTAAGGTAAGGTACATACACAGATAACGTTAGCTTAATTGCAATAAAATCTGTCTTTTCAAGAAGGTTTTATGTATGCTTAGATTAAGAATTTGTCAAATAGTCCAAAAGATATGTGGATAAATGAATATTGCTAAATCGAATCAAAGAGAATTTCCGTAAATAGCCCAAACAGTCATTTACCTTCTGCCCATTTAAAACTGCTTAAAAATAACTCATCAAAAAAACTCTTGATATGTTTCTGGAATAAAAGCATATGGGCTGTTACGAATCCGTTACTAAACAGTCACAAGTTTCGTCACTCCATATTGAGGCATCAATGGAAAACAGAAAGAAATCAAAACTTGAATCAAACGGATGAAAGCCATAAATTAAAAACGATAATAAATGATGTTTTCAACAAAATATTTGTTAGAGATTGAAAATAACCAGTCAGTGAAGATGATGAAAATCGTATTGAGTTTCTCGTTATTCCTATGCTGTGCTTAAAGCCTTCCACCACGATTGAGATTTGATATCGTTCTTGAGTAAATGTTTTTTTTTTTTTTTTTTTTGTTCGCTATTTTCCCCTCCTACGGGCACAGTGCTGTTTTCGCTGCCGTTTCTGCTTTTAATGATTGATTTTGGCGATGTGGAAAAACTAAACTCTTTCATCATCTGTGTGGAGCAACAGCAATAGCAATATTCAGCATGTAGAAAACACCTGTGAGCTATTATTTTATATTGTCATATATAACTTTTTTTTTGCACCAAATGACTCTGGTACTCTTACTCGTACATATTGCTGCACTAGGTTTATCCAATTGTTTTATGTTATAACTCATACGCCGTGTGATGCGATAACGAAGTAGCAGAAAAAAAAAACTGAGGAGAAATATCATTGTCGTCATTATTTTCTATAACAGAGGTGGGCAAACGTCCATTGGTGTCAAACTGTATTAAATTATTGAAAATTCATGATCAACCATCAGTTTGCGCTGATGTCTGATTGACGTAATGATCAGTGTACGCGGTATTTTAGAATCATAACAGCTCACGTCCAACCCCATAGTTAACAAATATTTTATTGATATTATTTTTGTCACATGACAATTAGCATACACAGACTAGGAACTTCTTGGATGATCAGTACTTTTTATTTAAAAACTTCATACGATTTCCTAGAAAGTTAATGATACATACGTTAATTACATACATCTTTCGGCTGGTGGTGAACACTGACACTAAGTCGGTAAGAACTATGGCATAACAATTCATTTTCAGATTCATTCTTTGCGACGAGTTGAATTTTCCGGTGGAATTTATATTGAAAAAAAAAAAAAAACAATAATAATACTGATGATACAGAAAGAGCTGAAGAACAAGTTCCTCATGCATTTATTAATTAGCGCATTCGATTCCGCCTCAGGGCTCCCCACTGTTCCCAGCAACCCAAATAGTCCCGAAGAATCAGGTCACGAACATAATAATATACTGACTCGAATTATATTTACATGCATCTTGTATAAAACTGATGACGTCTTAGAAACTCTGCAGGTTTATGGTTCCATCTAATTTTCGGTTTAGACTGCAAACTAATATTGAATGTTAACCGACCATTTTAATTTGTAATTGTGTTGATAACATTTTCGCAGAATATATTGTATCTTCAAATTAAAACGATTAATCTGTTTCCTTTTGCTCTAAGATAACAAGTCGTTGTCTGATGTAGCGTTAATAACAAAGTTGGGTTTTGTCATCATTCAATCAAAGTTTTAGTTGCCAAGATGTCTCATTTTGACACAAGTTTCTCATCTACCGCCAAATTCTTATTAATTTATTTTTAGTTCTTAAATTTGGTTATTAAGAAATTACCTGAAATTTGTGCACATTTTCGCAATGTTTTCTCGAATTTTACAATTATTTGTGGACTCCTAGAATCTGTAGACTACAAAAGCTTTTCGCATGGTTTCTATTGTAATATAGGAACTTCACATTATCATTGTGATATTACTTTCTAAACAGTTCCAGGTGATTTTAAAAGGATCATGACCAACTATGAGAAAATGCAGTTGTTGAGATGCCCTCTGAGCCCCTAAACAAATTATCGACTTTGAGTTTAACAAAGAAATTTATTAGAGTGTCTTCATTTCGCCATATTGTTAAAACTCTTTAAGGAAATACAACCTCAAAAACTACAAACAGTTGTAAACTTCCAATAAATTTCTATCATTAATATCTACTAAGCAATTTTTTGTAAATAAGATGCGGGTTTATTAACACAACATCTTATTCTACAAACAGATTACCTTCATATATCCTTTAGAATTTCCAACATATACTTCTGGGAATAATGTTTTTTAACGTTTCTAGCTTGCTACGTTAATAATATGGCAACATTAATCGATGCTGAAGGTGAACATTTTTGCAGATAAAACTTCCCAAGTTTTCGAAAAAATTTAATAAAATTGCCGAAGAAATTCATTCTACGCCGTATTGATATGAATGGCAAAAGTTTAAGAAATTAATATTAACTATAAAAAAAAACATTGTCCGAATTCTGGAATTGACGGAAACGGTCAAGAATATTATAGTGTTACAACAAAAAAAAAAAAAAAAATTAGATTGAATATCAACTATAGGCATATGCACGACATCTAATGAGTCTTTTGATATTTTATAAAGAATCAAATGGCCAAGTCCAAGGTGACTGACTGCTTACTGTAGTATACATTTTATTTTTCTATGGAAAACAAGAGATCTTAATGTCAATTAATCATAGTAATTCATTAACTCCAATACTTCCAAACGGCAACCCTATTAATTATTCCGAAAGCATTTGCATTTCAGTAATTTCAAAGTGATGTATGATCAAAAATCCCCGTGGCAGTCCACTTGACAAGGCTAATAAGCAAATAGTAGCAAATTTTTAAGAAGTGGACCAGCATTATGTGGAAATGTGACAACTAATTTAACGTTATAGGTACATAAAAACTATTCGGGAGATGTAAATATTGCTGTTCTCTTAATCTATATTTAGGGAATGTATCAGAGTTCCACAATACTTATCGACCTTATCCTTATTCTTACAAAAAGTTTGTCCAACTCTGCAGTTTCCACCTTGTGATTTTTCTTTTGGCTATTATTTTCAATAAATTTGAGAACTTATGTGTTTGAGCACGTATGTGTGTGAGTGTGTGGGTTTATATATATTCATATATTTCATTTGAGTTCTTGTAGAAGAAAATGCTGTTTGTGTCACACGATGACTTATGTTACCTGCTGCATGCAGAGTCTTACATCCATCATCTATCAATGATGAATTCATCCAAACGATATTCTGCTCTGCTGCAATATGACACACACACATTGACACCGAATATGTCTAGCCATCTGGTCGTGCCACTTGCTTGGTAGGGGGCGGGTCACGGAAACGTTAAGCAAAAAGGAGGACATCATGCGATGCATAGTACAGTTTACGAATAGAATGCACATGAACGAGTTAGGTGAGCTTACGAACAGAGAAGATTTCAAACATGGGGCCATCCTGGATCCACCTTGCAGCATAATATATTGCAACAACATTAGGCGGGCATAACAAACAACAACTGACTAAATTCTAGCAAACAAAAAAAAATCGTTTGATTATATGTTGTTATTGCCTTATATTACAGAAATAATAACCACCTTACCAACGTCATCAGCAACGGTATCCTCATCATTGGTATCTACATCATCATCACTATTGGCAGCGTACGTCACACAGTGGGTCTGAATGGACAAAATACCAGAATCGCCATTTTCCGAAAAAAACTACGAAACATCAATATCTCGATGGCAGCTGCCGCAAAACTCGTACTTGGGTAATGGCGGTCAGACAAAGTCTTATTGTAGTCAGTTATAACGCGTAGTGTTAATAAAAGCAAAGAGGGGCAGCAAGAGGATACAGAAGGATACAATGATGGAAGTGAAGCTAAAAAAATTTTGTCGAAATGCGAAAAATAAATTGCTGTTTCCGGATGCCACTGCAAGTGAAGAAATCACGCTGGTTACCTGCAATGGCGTAGACCATTTAGAACGGCAGTATCACGCCTTAAGATCAACAAAGCTATAAGTTCTTACTAGCAGACGTATTCAATATCAGAAACATTGAGCTTATACTGAGTATACCTCAATATGCCGATTTGACTCAACAAATACATGAGCAATGATTGCAGCCTCATAGTATCAGAACTTGTATTCAAAAAGCCGATCGAATTGTGTGTATCAGTTTTTACGTTATCAGTCGTTTACCCATTTTCGTAAAGTTCCGTCAAGAACCATACCGAATCGACACGTACCAGCTTTTGTAGAGTATAAAGCTGTTTTCAATGGTTCGACATGGCAGAAATTAAGACCCTGCCAAGCAGTGAAGACGAGCTTTTGATAAGACAATAGCCTATCGTGCAACCCCTTCAACATTTTTCTAAGACGATTAAGAACGAAAAAAACATGTTACTCAATCAAGCTGATGTTGTGGAAATAATTACGAGAAAACTGTCACTTACTGCTGTAGTATTCTCAAGCATTAAGAAGTATTGAACAAAAGTGGATTTAGCTCAAACGGAAAGAAAGCCAAGTAATTTTTTGTGCCGAATAAAAGACTCTACTCTTTTGGGACGCTGCGAGAAAGTTGCCGGCTATAATTTTGAAAGCGCGAATGATTCCATCTACACAAAAAGAAGAATGTTTGTACGAGTGTTCCAGAAGAAATATGCCTTATGCCAAATTTTAGTACACATTTAAGATATGGAAAGGAAAACGAAACATCAGCAAAACGTGAAAACAATTTAAATTGGATTGCAATGAATGAACAAAATAGATGACAAATTAATATTGCCTTAGTATAGCTCTTATATGCTCTCAATGCTCTAGCAGTCTTTTACTGAGATATAAATTCATGTTGACTGAAAATTATACAATGTATCTGTAAACGAATTGAATTAAGGTTCTGCAAAGATTAGATAGAGTATTCGAAATTTCCAGAAAATGAACCAGCATAATCTGTCTGAATAAGTTTGAACAATTTCGGATTTTTTTGAGTTTTCATCATCTACGAAAGTGTGTAACTGCATTTTCCATTAATTTAAAAGAATGCGAACAAGCGCTATAAATATTTATACATATAGTATGCACGTAATCACTCTTGTCATATTCTGTATGAAACGTAACGAGTTGATGTTCATTTAAAATGTTATGCTTTCCAATAAACATTGCGATTGAGAAGATTTGGTGCATTTATTCAATAAATGCACTTCCATTTAGGTTTTTATAATTTTCATTTTGTAAACTTCTAAAATTATGTACCGGCATGAAATTTAGTACAGCATAACATAGACAACTTAAAAATCAATTTGAAATAGCGATATACGCCAGTTTATCTATTCGATCAGAAGACATTTTGAAAGTGAAAAAGTTTTGAGATGTTTCCTGAATTGAATACTATTAATTCTGACAAACGACCGAGGAAAACGCGGTTCGTCGCAAACATGAGATCCTGTTGTAACTAAATCAATCGCTTTTTTTTTAATTACTTCATATTTTGGCACTAAATTTACATAGCTGGGTTTTTTTTTTAAACATCATTAAAAATAGTATGTGGACACACACCTGGTGATGATTTTTAATTACACTTAGGAATCGCTCTAAACTTTACCACAGACCACGATTTGTTTCCACTGTGCGTCGCTGACGACGAACACCTTGTGCTCTGTTGCACATCCTACATTCAAGATACATATTTTTTGTGTATGACTTGATGTTGCCGTTGCACGCTGCATGTACTTCTATACTCAACTCTGGCAAGGTGTGAGTCTTGCATAAAATGAAATGGCGGGATCATTTGCCGTCGCTAGGAAATTTCAAATTTATTATCGGATTTAACATTATTTATGATTCGTAAGAAATCTTGCCGTATATCAAAGTCATTGGGTGACATAAACTATTGATGGTTATCGATAATTTACATCAATTCGCCTCGACTGTACACTGCTTTGTTCCACTTTATACTCCTTATCCACTTCCAATTGCTCTGTTGTCGCCCCTTGATGTTTCATATCGTTCATCGTTTTACATTTGGGCCTGGTCTGGTATTAATAATAATGACGATGATGTTCCTGGAGGTGCCGATTCTCTTGCTGTTGGAAATGGATCTGATGATGATGAAAAGGATGGAGATCATTGCAAAGTCGTTTTCCTGTTTGAGGCTAAAAGGGTTTGTTTACGTTTGTTTTTTGAAGTGTGCAATGTGTTGTTTATATTTCAACGTGATTTATGTTTATAAAGTCATTAAAATGGTAAATAAAAGTTATGTATACGGAGTTGCAGTTATCTTTATACTTGAGATGTTTGCGAATGAATGTTTGTCATTCATTGTACAGGATCATTTTTGCAAATATTAAAATCTACTTCTTGTGACAAGAAATACTATTTGAGTATTTGCTATGGACTTTTTGATGGATGGAAACCAGTGTTTAAGCAAATCTCTTCCAAATGAAGATTTGCTACTTGAATCTA
>JAHXMU010000016.1:987467-1097558 GCA_019455685.1 Philornis downsi
GTGTTTAAGCAAATCTCTTCCAAATGAAGATTTGCTACTTGAATCTACTTATATATTGTTGGTTATTCTTATGTTCCAAACATGTGGAAAAAACGAGCAATTTTTTTGAAAAAATCAAGTCCCGGTTTTTGCAGAAGCTATATTTTCAAATGAACAGTAAATAAATTGATCGTTGTTCTGTCTCATTCGACATTCGACATCGTTTGTGATCGCTAGAAATAGCCAAAAAGTACATATATCCTTGATCGTCGTAAAGATGTTAGTCGGTTTAAGCATGTTCGCGTATCTGCTGAAAGCGTGGAAGAAGTTGCACATATTGAGGTAGGGGGTCGATAATTGCTGCGAGAAAATTGTAAATCCTTATGCAGCTAAGAATCTAAATTGAGCAATATTGGTCTACAAAAAAATGGGATTTTTCACAATTTTTAAGAAATTTAAGCAATTAAATTAATTATTAATTATTTATTATTTATTATTATTAATTAAAACAATATATGGTTAAAGCAATTATTTTCACTAGAAAATCGGTCGAAAAGGGGCCATTTTATATAACTCGGTACACCTTCTTCTACATATCCATCAAAAGAGGCCAACATCATTCAAATAGCAAGAAAATAGTCCATTTATGGACTGACTTCTACCAGAAAAATACAAATTTTCAATATTATTATTATTATGTTTAGTTCAGTAGGAGTAGTTCTTTTCACAAAGTTGCAAATATATTCTTTTAACGCTCAAAGCAAAAATTTTAAAACAGCTTAAGTACATGATTATGATGAACGCAATTGTTTATTTTGACCCTCCATATCTCAAAATCCTTAAACTATCTAATTATTATTTGAAGATTAATGTGACTTTTAATTAGAGCTGAATCAATTTTGAATTCAGAAATGGGAGACAAATAAATGTAAACGAGTATACATTTTTTTCAAACTACAAAACTTTAAACGTAAATTAAATATCTTTTAGATGAATCAAATTCTGCTGCAGGAGTATTTAAAAATGTGATGGTGTTCTTAATCCTTTACAAAGAATAATAATATTTTGTATTTTTATTCAAATTCTTATTTTTTTCTTTTGGTATCATTTGCAAATCTTCGCCTATAATTCAGCTTTGCAAAAAGCTTAAAGTCAAGAAAAAGGGAAATGAGTTCAATTTTTATACAATTTATGTTCTCTTAAAGACTATTTTAAAATTTTTTTTTTTTTGGAATTTATGAACTCTAAAAAGTTAGAAATTTTTACACCAATTTTGTTTTGTCTAATAAGAGACAGTTTCGGCAATCTAACATTGCTCTCACTAGCTTCTATTCCCTCACAATGAAAAAGTTAAAGCGAAAACTAAAATTTTAATTTTGTTAAATAGCACACATGTTTTTCTTTGTTTCATGGCATAGATTCCAACATTCTAAATAGCATTAAAACCGCATGTGAGGGACTATTTTCCGCGAACGAAGCAGGCAAAATTAACACCGGGGTCTTGATTACTTCAAATTGGTTGAATAGAATAAATATGGCAAATAATATTCTATTTATTTTGGAAAGAAAAAACACAACACATCCCATGTATAGAACATGGGATATTCATATCATATTAGACACTGCTATGTTTGGACTCTTTATTATTATTATTAGTATTGTTTTTGAGTATTATTGCCTGTTTAAGAAGCTTTTACAATAAGTTAAAATCGGAAGTGATGCTGATCAGAGTTACGCTCAATGAAAGGCTGCGCTTTTAAGAACCGGCTACATGCAGGACAATCGAACCAGCTAATCATCCTAAAAAGGAATGTATACAATAATCACCTTGATTAATCTGATCAGTTTAAAAACTATTTCTAACTGTGCAATTAATGTTCACACGTTCTGGCGCAGTATTTCAGTAAAAAAGTGTCATTGAGGAATATGAATTGATTTGATCATATAGGGAGCCAATTCATATTAGAGGGACATAATTGCAGCATTCGTATTGGTGCCAACAAATTGTTCATTACATAATAAATATATACATTTCCTTGTGGAGTGACATACTAACTAAATGCTCGTATACTAAAATTGCTGTAGATATTTACTCAAATTGGTTCTTGAAAATTTCTTACTATAAAATGACTAAATTTCAAAATCATTCATTAAAACCATAAATTTCTTATCAATTAACAGAAAAAGGGACAATTGCATCTCGAGGTCGACGCAAGTGAGAGAATGAGTTCACAAAGTGACAGAGATATCGACAAATAAACGTAGATTCAAATAGACATTCAAATTGACAAGTCGACAGACGGACTTGCAGACAATGGTTCGATAAGCATCCACAAACATACAACAACAACGGGAGCAGTAAGAGCAGCAAACACATCATCAGTGGTTAATGAAAAACCAAATGAAGAAAATGAACACTAGAAGGAAAACACATCTGTCGTAAAGACATTTTACAATGAGACACATAAAAAGCGAGAAAATGTTGGCATCAATAGATGCAAACACATCGGCAATTGCGACCCAGGACACATCCCCCGCCTAGGAAAACTTTTATGCCTCCTGTTGTAACTAACGACTTCTATTCCATCAAATGACAATTTGCGAGTGCGGCGACTGTGGCAGTAGGCACAAAAATGAAGTCGGGAAATAAAAACAGACAACGGATTCGAACAGAATACAAAAAGAAAAGTCGGTAAGAAAAAGACAACAGCAGAAAAACTAAAGTGGAATAAAAAGTTCAATCTGAAATTAAGAAAGAAAATGAACATGCGACATAAACAGAAACTTTTCTTTTTCTCCCGCTCTACTTGACGCGGCTCACACAAATGTCTCAAGATGTTCGAAATGTCTGCGATAGCGTTGAAAGCTGCACATGGATGCCGGGAAAATAGGCAGATTCATTGGCACCGTGGTCAACAATACACAGCTAATACTTGTGGGCATTACTATACGATATTTCAAAACAGGCCATCGAATGTAGCTACAAAAGATGTCCTTGCCCGTTTGGTGAAAACGTTAAATTCGGATGTACGTCTATTTCTCTATAACATATGATATCGCACACGCAGATTTATTTTGAGACACAAAATATACAGGAATAAGTTGGCTGCGACGGAGGAATTGGAAGTTATGTCCCATATTTGAAATAAATAATCTTTAGAAAATAAAAGTGGGGAACTGTCCGATTGACTGAAAACATCAATTTTATATATGTATATCACCCTATATATTCATTTGTGTTTAAAAAACACTCAAATACGTTTTCAAATGACTACTGATACAATAAAAATAGATGCAAATATTGTTTTTTTTTTCATTTTGAAAACAGCTATTTGGTCTTTCCTTCACTGATATACTCAATATCCTTCGGCTCAATAAAAAAGAGACACGACAGCTTCACTCCATTGATGGAAAAGCGGACTATTTCAATTAAACAATTTGTTCACATTTATCTTTGTCCTGGATGAAAATATATAAAAGAGCACTTTTAGTACCAAATCGAAATTAGCCTTCACGAGATTGCTGCCTATCAATGAAAAATACATCATTAGAATGATAATTTACGGGGAATCTGTTTTAATTTTTATTGCAAGAGATTTCCATAATGGCTCATCTTGCGGTCCACTGTAATTTATTCGAAGAATTGAACAATATTGATATGTACAAAAGTATATGCGATATAATAACAGAGTGGAGCAACACAGACAACAACTAATACAAACATTGTTAAAAAACGACGTGACGACACTTGTAACTTGAACATTTGCTTAGGAAACAACCGCAGTACACCCCTCCCCTTAGTCTCGAACAAAAGAGGGGCCCTGCCGTTTGCATAAAAAAGCCTATCAACACTAACACACCACCGATGACAAAGGCAAATGGCAACTGGAGAAGGCCTTTTACACACCACACCTTGCTGCTGCCACTGGTTTTATTTCGGTCCGATGTATGTATTTGCCACACAATGCAAGTGTCAAATTTGAGAAAAAAAAGCACTCCGTTTAATGAAGAAAATTTTTGAAGGACGTTAAGATATGCTTCCCAAATATTTAAATATTATTTCGAATAGATTTTAATGTGCAAATCAGATAATTTCGATGAGTTCACAATAGCAGTATACTTGATGTAGAAAGTTCGAATAATGACTGATTTTGGCATATATGAATTAAGCGATAACTATCACCGACGATAACTTCAAAAGTTTATGTATACTAAAAAATGCGAATAAACAAATGTTTTTGGGCGAAACATCTGCGTTTCTCTAGCAATGATAATTATTGGGATATCACGCAGTGGAATAATCAAAATAAAAACAAATCAAGATTTTCCCAAAAACTTAAGTTTCATCTTAATACGTTCCAGATTAAATATCACTTAGGGTATATTGACTTTGAACAGATATTTGTAACAAACGATAAAATACCACACAATATGTACATTTCCGATCGATTAAGAATGGAAGTCCGAACAGATTTAACTGCGTCTGTCCTTCTGTCCATACGTGGCTGTTCATCAAATCGGTTAACAACTTTGTCCTGAACAGTTAATCATATTTTGATCATATGAAACGTGTTGGTCCATTTCGCTTTAATCATATTTTGATCATATGTAACGTGTCGGTCCATCTCTTTTTATAGGTTCACATAAAACGTCTATCCAAGCTTGATTTTGCCATTAATATTGCTGATAAGCAAACAAAAAAAAGTTGTTCCAAAAAAAGTGATAACATATTTATTAGAAAAAAACAATTCCAAAGTTGCTTCTAAGACGTAGAATTAAATTTGGTGAAATATAACACAGTCAATAAGATCCTTCTCTCCTTAATTCTATTCAATATGATACCCAAGGTGTTAAACGACACTGAGCGAAATATCAAAGGTGCGTTCAAAAAATGTTGATCCTTGGTCATGTTATAACCATTATTAGGCACACATCGGTGGCTCTAAACGAATTAAGTTTAAATATCCATCAACTGAGCGCTCTATTCAGATATCAGTAGTCTTCTGACTAATTTGTATAATTACTGAGTATAGTTTGAGAGAAGCTCTGTTTCATAAAGTAAACTAACTCTGCAAAATGAGAAAATGTTAAGTAAATAAGAAAAGGAATAACGCTGGGGTCTAATTTTAATATGATTATCAAAAACTATGCTGACAATTAGCTTTTTTTGATACAAAAAAAAAAGAGAAAAAAAGAAATAAAGAAATACGTCCGTCGGAGACTTAAAACAATTTTCTGTAAGCAGTCATTAGTATTATTATTAAGATGCGGTTTTATAAGGTATAAACGGCATTGAACTTAAAACATTGGTTTATGTTTTCTGCTATAATTTTTATGATTTTCAATAAACAACATGAACACGAACGATTTACAATTCTTTATTACAAAATTTAAATAATTTAAATTTTTCCACATATGCATATATATAGGTATATTTACACATTTATGTGTACGTAGATATTTTCTATAATTTTTCTTTTTTGACACATTTATTCACATTCATCCATTTTTCGATTTTCCAATAAAATACTGAATTTTATTTCTTCAACTTTATTCAATTTTTCGAACAAAACAATTGTTCTACATCGATCATTCGAATGAACTGCAACTTAGCTCTTTCAGATAAACTATCATTTGACAAGCCCATTATAAATCACCTGTTGAACCACATTTTGAACACATTTTAAAACAGGAATAAATCTCATGAATTTGTCAAATTTCAAAAATTTGGCACAACTTTTTCGGTGACAAAGATCTATAGCGAATTTAACAATGCAATCATCAACGAATTTGTGATTACATAATTGAGTTTGTTATTAAACACACTTTTAATTGAATTTCATAGAAAAATGTTATTCAGTGCAACAATAATCGTAATTTTTCAACTTCATGTGTATAAAATAAGAATTGAAGAAAAGAGTGAAAAAGCTATTGAGAACTTATCGGAGAAAAATGCCATTGCGGAAGAAAATTATGTGCCTACATATAAACTGGTGAAATTGCATCTTACTCTCACACATACCACATGCAACGTGGAGCACATAAAAACACACTGAAAAATACACACACATCCCTGCACATACACTTCAACTTGTATACTTCAGCTCATATCTCAGTGACTGTTATTGGCCTCATCAATTGTACGCTTAGCAAACAACATTAAAAATAATTATAGACATTTTCCAAGACAACTTTTCTAACACATTCAGACCATTACCAAAGTATGCGAGAAAAATATAATAATACTTGTGCAATATTTAAGGCTGCCATTCAGTCAGTCAGCCAGTGGTGCGGCAACTCAACAGCTCAACAATAGGAAGCTGCTGCTATGGCAGTGGGTGCACACCGAACGTGAAAGAATCTACTACGAATGATTGAAAATGAATTAACCATCACACTTGGGTAATTTTTAATCGTCGATTATTTAGCAGTTTAAATTAGGACGAATCTGCATTTATAGACAAAAAACAAATTAAAATGGTTGAATTTTCAGCGTTTGCCATATTAAGAGCTCACTGTTTGGTAATCCTAGATGCTCAGTTGGGTGTTTCAAATCAGCAGCAAATTTTGACCAACTGGGGATGCAGAGGGGTTTCGCATTTACTGAAGTCACATTTTTGTCGCCGATCTTTTTGCTGCCAGATGCTAATGTCCTATTTATTATTTGCTTGTTATTTAAAAAGTGCAATTAGCTTTGTCGTAAATCCGCACTTACCCCTGTAGCGCGATGGTCACTAATCATGATTATCGTTCGCATGATGGAGGGTTCAATCCCACATAGAGACATACATATATAATTTTGAGCGGCAGGCATTTAAATGTGTCTTACGAACATTTCGGGTAATTGACAACTAGGTCTAAAAATAGAATGCCTGTAAACTCATTGAGTGTGAAAAGTTTTCCAATATATAATTTATGGGTTGCAACTGAAACCGTTTTTTTTTTGTTCTTTCTTCATGTAAACGATGTAAATTTGGCATAGTCATCAGTACAATTAGCTTTATAGATGAAAATCATTTAGTTTTCCTACATTTCGAGCTCTACTTTGTGGTCTATTCACTTAAATAGGAACTCTATAGAAACAGTTTTATAACGATTATAACTAATCTTACAAGGGAAAACGCTAAGCGCTTTTTAGACAATCGCTGTTATGGGAAATTGTGGTAACTTTCGAAATGTTAGAAATTTTGAAAGCTTGCTTACACGTTTTATGGACATACGATAAACAACAATAACAAAAGCCATGTTCTTATTTTTATCAGCATTCAGAGATATTACGTAATTTTATGTTATATCGAATTTTGGAATGGAGATTGGACGTAGATATGAGCCAAGATGTGCCAATAATAGTACCGAATACACTCGACTTTATCCTAACTCCAGATACCGGAGTGTCTGGGGAAAGATTGTACAGACTATTTCGCTTCGGTTTGTACATCACACTTTTGCATTAATATAAATCATCAGTTAACGAAATTTTCTTATGTGGTGTGGGATTGCATAATGAAGTTACCGTATTCTTTTTCAAGCATTCATTTTTTCTCGTATTAGTTTCTCAAAATTAATATAAAATGTTTGTAGGCAATTCTGAATCCGACACTGTTCGAAGTTGAATGTAACGTGTAGGTTGTTAAACTTTTTCCAATGCATTTGACGTTGAATATTACTAAATTCCACAATAACTAGTAATAATAATTAATATAACAAACACCATGAATCCAACTTATCTGCACCACACATTGTCGTAGGGTACAAAATATAAAATTTCTCACTCAATACAACCAAGACGCCGGCGTTGAGGACATCAATGAGAAACGAACTTTTCGCTCGAAAGCAAACTGAAATGCAATGAAAATGCCATTTGCTTTGGCGATAAATCTTCGTACTTTAAATAACGAACTAGCAGCGCTACAGAGAAAGGAGCTCCACTCAAACATGGTGCGATTACTCGTGTATGCCAAGCCGCAGTGCACCCCGCCTTTCTGTATATTTTGAGGTCTGTATAAAGTGAGGGAGTTTATGATTATGGGCTCAAAACTCAACTTTCTTCCACATTTCTCCGTCTGCGTCATCGTCGTCAACAACATCTCGTTCTTATATTTTTGGCGGATGCATTTAATGCGTTAAATTTTAGTTTACCATTTTCCATTCCCATCTGCCCTACTCTTTGACTGTTTTCTGCCTTATTCGTTGTAGAAGAAAATGAGATGAGGAAAGGAAAAGTTGTTAGCCAAAATCAAATAATCATAAAGCACAGTAAATGGCCGCTCTGCTCCGTCTTGATCAGCCCAACTCTGTACATATCAGCTATTTTTCGGGTGCATGCTTAGAATAGAACACTCGTAGTTTATGGAATTGTATTGTTATCGTATTTTAGTGGTTCCAATGCCAGTCGAATGGCTCGTCGTCGCAATTGTGGTGTGCAGTGCAGTGTCGTATTTTTATGGCGTTGCCACATATTTAAACCATTTTCTAAATTTCAATCGCTTAATAATGGTAAAATTATTGCCTCTTGTATGTGATTTCTAACAAGTTGAAAATTTGAATAGGGGTTAAAAGCATTTGTAGAAATACTAAATTTTCAGAGCACACCAAACTAAAAATCTTAAAACGGGGAATGGCGCCATTTATTTGTTCGAAACTAAGCTCACGAAAAGGTGAGTTCTAAAACAATATTTATATTATTGATACATTTCGATTGTAGTGCTGAGAATTTAAAGCCATAATTTTTTACCACTGTGAGCATATATATATATATATATATATATATATATATATATATATATATATATAACGTTGAATGACTACACACAGATTTTTCAAAATTTAATAGTTTCAAAATCTTTTCGATTTTTTGCTGCTTCATTGTAAGTATCGTCAACAAATTTTGTCCTGCGTCTAATTAAAATTATATTCATACAAAATATAACTTGTCAATGCCTAGATTTTTAGACAGCATTCATTCTTTGAGTTGCATTTAAAGCTGGTATTATTATTTTGCATTTACTATCCCTGGACATAATTAGTATGCCGACTGCCGAAGCTATGGCAGTAAGACTAAGAGAGCTGCCACAGTGGTTATGGTCAGAGTGTGATCCTTAACGTGGTGCCTGACATAACAGCTTCCATGGACTACACTCTAGCTAAACCACTGTTCAACAAGAAGTACCATATACTTATATCAGATAGAAATGCAGAAACTCCTCGTATAAGACTCTATGTCGACTTCTACACTGACGGCTCAAAATTAAATAATCAGGTAGGTTTCGGGGTCTACACCAAAGACCTAGGTCTAGGTATAACAAGAAGACTACCTGATCGCTGTAGTGTTTATCAAATTCTTGGATTCTGTTTTCCTGTACTCAACATCAGCCCCGAAATGCCGCAGATCTTTTATCGACATGGCTCAGCTTTTCAACATTCACCTTATATGGGTGCTGGCCTACTGGGGCATACTAGAGAACTGAAAAGCAGACGAGTTGGCAAGACTAGGGACAACGTTACAGACTCCAGTCGAGTTGGAGTCCGCGGGCATGCCTCTAGCTACTTGCAAGCTCCTACTGCGAGAGCATATTTTGCAGCAAATGGTAGATGGGCGTCTGTCCGAGGCTGTAATCAATTCAGACATATATGGTCTCGCCTAGATCTTAAGCATTCACACAAACTGCTGTCGCTATCAAGACTTGACATCTCCTTACTTGTATCCGTCATGACGGAACACTCTCTGATTGGAAGACTTGCACTAAGACTGAAGGTTGCAATTAATGACTTATGCAGGAACTGTAGGGATGAAGAGAAGGAGCAGTCAACATAACACCTTCTCTGCAATTGCCCTGCCCTGGCGAAGAGACGGGAGTTAACACTAGGCCTTTTTCTTCAGAGACCTAGGAGATTTGGAAGACACAGATATTTTCTGACTTAAGAGCTTCTTGAAGCGTTCAGTAGGGTTCAACGAAAGAAACTAGCGACATCCATATCTCTAGCTTCCGTGGTATCACAATGGACTATACAGTCTAAGTCAGTCTGTCTATTCAAATTGCTACACCGACTTTATATAACCTAGGTATTATGCTCTTTCACCAGGATTCCACGAAATTCCATGAGACATTGCTTCCGGATTTTCTTGCATCGATTTCCAATGCCGTATTTGGAACACTGTATGTTTTACGTTATAATACCTTCGATGACATATTTGGGAAATTGTAAAATATTGTGGTTTTTATTACTGTTTCATTTCACAAGTTTACAAAAAGGAAGGTTGGTATTACTATTTGAAAAAAATTTTCGCTCGGAAAATATAGTACAGTCTGGTGGGAAAATGTATCTTCAATTTTCACTGATATTTTTTTATATGGAGTTTCACCAGCATATTATCAGCTTTAATACAATAAACAGAAATATCGCTGCTTCATGAAATCGGCGAATTAACTTCAACTCATCGAAAATATTGTCTTACTAGGTAACCAGTGCTTTTTTATTGAATATCAAATTCACATCCATGCATATTCACGACAAAGGTATAAATAGTACAAATCACGGATTTTTCAAATATATAAACAAAAGTTGATTATGATGATCATCATCGCAAAAATGGATGAACTTAAACTGCTCGCATGGCAATGAGCAAGATATAATATATAATACAACGTACGAATATTCCTCCTACAATATACTCTGCTATGTAATCTGCCTGCTCCAGTAATAGTATCGTGTGACTGGCAGTGTGTGCCCGGGGTTTATGATGAAATAGTCTTGGCCATTAGCACGTGCACGCATTAAGTCTGCCCTCACATGGCGGCATCATAATTTTCGCAAATTACCGTTAAAGTGTTGCCATATTTTGCTAAATGTTTAGAAGATGTTACCACTGCCACTGTTACCACCACTACCAATCACGGCCAGCAAGCGATGAGTGAGTGTGAGGTGGCAGTGAGGGGTGGCAGAGCGGAATTGTTCATACTTTGTTGTCCTACATGGAACAAATCATGTCGACTCCTACTTGCTGCATGGCAAACATATTCATATTAATGCTGCCTTTGGGTTTTACTATGAAGTTTCTATGGTGATTATTCTAGATACGGATTCAATGGATATGCGAAGGAATTTTAAAGTTTATTGTTCGACAAATTTAGCTTCTATTACATACTTTTAAAATCACACATAGTTTGCAGAGGCGGCCAACAGCATAAATCGCAATAACGAGGCCCCAAATAAAAAATTCAAACATGTACATTTTATATTATTTTTATTGTTATTAATTATTATAAGTTTTTGTAGATAATGTATAGGTACATATTTCTGTCCTACATCGCATTTGGTGCAGAGTGCATTGGTTTAGTATTGCGGTGCACTAAGCCAACGATGTCAGAATCACTTTCAGATTCATCTCTCTCTCTCCCTGTCCATATTTCCAAAAACTCCAACAAAATTTGGAATAAATGTGTGCTTGGTTTCAAAATATGTTTCAATATAGGCTTCATAAAAATGACGCATGAAACTTGTATTTGTTGCTTCCATAACTCATGGCTGATGTATAATTTATGCACGGACAATGACCACAATGGGTCATATCAGGTCATGTTTTGATAAGGATTAAGTATAGACAAACTGACAAATCTTGGTTTTCTGGCTTCAAACTATCAAACTTTCCTTTAGTTGTACACTGTCCATAATTGGTGCGACCACAGATTTCATAACATTTCATAAGCATAAAATTATCTGTTCCAAATTCGTTCTTTTGTTCGATGTGCACGAGAATTGTGACTGGCTGGGATGCCTCATTTTATGTACATACAATTGGAAATTACCGCCCTAGTTAAAAAATACATAAACCAGTTTAAGACTGTACAAAACCAGTTTCAGTCAGGTGAACTAACTTGCAAAAACCTTCATCCAAAATTTTAATTTTTTGAAGTTCTACGTTTGGGAAATGTAGAAGGAACACCGATCTTTGCTAAATCGATCAATTTGCATGTTTGGTACTTAAGGGACGTGGCAGCGCAATCTATTTTCATTCGCAGCACTAACTGTATGAAGGGATCTCAATTATACTGAATATAGCGCAATTTAATGACATCTGGGTATATGTAAATTAAATGAGATAATTTGGAGATACCAGAGAGGACATGGTCATTTTTATCGATTTTTTCACTAATGGTACAACGCAATATGATTAATGACAATTTCTGTAACTTCAGCCTATGATTTTTGGATTACGGAGGAAAATCAAATTTCGATAATAAGTCAGATTTCAACATGCATGGGAGTGGCAACATTGCGATGTATCGCAGATTTGGTCGAATTGAGTACAATCGATTGGAAGATATGGAGGTATGAATATATTGATGAAGTACCAATATTTACTTGAACGATTTTTATCCAGAATTGTACAAAACATTGTAATGGATAAAAATATCGTATCAGTTCATACCGTTAATTTTCGGAATGGTTTGCTATTAGCTCAATTTTAGGTGGTGTATATTTAAGAGCATTTACATTCTGGGTAGATCGATCTACATTTTGTTGGGAATTTTGGGTGTGATCATCAGAAGCACTATATAAATATACACCGTAATACATATAATGATATTCTTGACATTGAAAATTCCAAACCAATATCGTTTGTATTGCTTTTATTGAATAACGGCGAGCTCAATGGAAGTTGAGATTTGGGTATGGGGGCAGATATAAGAATATCAGTCATAATTATCTAATGAAGATTTATGAGCCAAACTTTGATTGCAAGTTGCTGTACAAATCATTAATAAATTGTTGTTACGACCTTTGGTAGATACCGATGCAGTTGCGGATAATTTTGTTTATGGAAAGTTAAACCAATTTATTGAAATCGGATGCAATATGTGGGCAGAAATATTTGTTTGAAAAAAGTAGTAGTGAAAAGTAGTGATAAATTGGATAATCATCATGAATTGAACATGGTCTTGTCGTAGGGCTGATGCTTTTGTTTTTGACACCTTTCCACTGCCTTTTCACCAAATCCTCTAAAGCAATGATCTTTAGATAATTTGTCATGACAATTTTCTTCTGCTAATCAGAACTCACATAATTAGTTAATCTATTAACGAACAACAATTTTTAAACAATACAACAAAACAATAAAAAAGATACCATAAATACTAAAAATTTTAATTATTTATACAAAGACTTAAGATTATAATGCCTTAATTTCATTGTTCTATTTGGTCCAATTAAAAAGAGTTTCCCAACAAGCGCAAAATGAGATCACACAACTTTTGTGGAAGCTATTAAAAAATTGTTTTTATGGAAGGACTTAAAATTTTATTTTCTGGGCAGTTAGCAGAAAGCATGGAACTGATCTTCCGCATAGTCAAACATTTCAAAGGCCTCTCAATTTTGCCACCCTTTTCCATTTATAAGTAGCTTCGTGTTCGCTCTATACTTTAAGTCATTTTGGCCTTAATTCGTTTAAAGTTGTGGTTGCATCTTTTTGTTTCAATCGTGCCTCATCAGCGTGGCAGGTGCGAAACTCTTAAGTTTCTCTGCACATGCCAAAAACTACTCTTAGGCCATAATTTGCTACAAATATCACACACACACACACATCCATGTAGCATACACATGTTTCCACATTACTGTTGGTGGCGAATTATTAAACTCCCCCCAAAATTTTTGCCATGTTGGCTGGAATTTTGGGATAAATGTGGCTGATACCATTTCCTCCGGCGAGTTCGTCTTATATGTATGAGTATGACGTGCTTAACTCTAAAATGCACAAATCATTTCCAATGTTGCTGCTGCAAATGCAACCATGTTTGTCTTTTGGTATACAAAGAAATGTTCTCGGCATTACGTGTTATTGCCACCATGTAATGAAAATCAAAAAGAATTTTGCTACAGGACGACGATGCTGGATGGTTATACGTATACTCGTATTCACTCACACTAAAACTATTACATTAACAGTGTTATGGCATGGTTTGTACCTAAATAACCAAATGTTGTCTTATCCTAAAATTGGTAAAAACAGCCACCTAAAAACATATATGACTAGACTTTTGAGGGTTTTCTTGAACTCTTTTGTCCAAATATATGGTAGTTTCAAAATTATTACGGTATTTAAATTATTATGTGTTAAATAATATTTCTAGAAAGGTTCGTATAATATCTCTCTTGAGTTCATTTTAAAAGAGGAAACACTCAAGTTGAGATTCTGGACAATTTCGAGTCAGAATGGTTCAAACATCTCTGTAGTTGCTGTAACGAAATTCTATGCATATATTTTTGATTGCTAAAGACTGTGCTGAATTGTATTTCGGAATTGTAAGTGCAAATGGTAGATGTATGAGCTTGAAAATACAACTTGGCAACGCATAAGCTCATCTAATAATTTCATAATGTTTATGTTTCTGAGATGTGATGCGTCGAGACATGATTTAAAAATGGTGTAGCTTTTTTCACAAATGTGATATTATATCAAAAATGTTACTATATTGGCCCGCCAACACATAATATAACAGTTTCCTATCATTGGTGTGATGTAATATTCATGTTAATGGGAAGCATAGATTCAGGAGGGGAGCTGTAGCTACATATGTTAATAGCTGGCAAAACAAGGGGACAGATTAGAGCCCTCATTTACTGAAAGTATGTAAATGTGAGTTGTAAACAGACACTACTTTCATTACTAAAAGCCACAGTGCACTCTGCTATAGATTCATAAGTCAAGTGTATCCAAAATTCTTAAAGGTTACGATCAAAAACTTAATAGAAACGAAAATTAACATTATTTTTGATATAACTTTCTCTATATACAATTTTGGGGTATCAATGACGTTTTGACTGGGGAGCATTGAAATACTAATCTGAAGTAATCATTTAAAATAATTCTTTTCATAAAATCTTTACCAATCTTCTCGAATTGGCTTCATAAAGCACATTCCTCTAAATTTTATTTAAATTTTATCAAATGAACTCAAAGAAAATTAGCAAAACTCGCATCGGATCGATTTCACAACATTTAAAATTATTTTCGGTTTCTGCCTTGGGAATATATTTAAATAAACTATGGAAGTATGCTTCGAGTCCAGATTCATTTCCTCCTTCTTTTACTTAATTACCTGAGATCTAAATTATTATTAATTTTTACCAAAACATAGTGAAACAGAAACTGAAGAGAAAGTGCAGTTTTAAAAAGTTGAATTTTTGACCGAGAATACGGGACGAATCTTCACGTTGTTTCGTTATTTATGAAAAATATAACATATGACAAAAATATTCGAAAATGCCCCAAAAACTTTATCAAGCTTGGCACGCAAATATGTTTTTCTTGTGAGAGCAGTACTAACCAATTCCCTAGCACCGATGTCGGAGGGACATGATTTCCCAGCGATCTATTTAATAAATGGAACCTTACATATGTTTTGGATGCCCTTCATCATAAGATAGCGAGATTCACTAAATTTTTCATTCCGTTTGTAACGACTAGGAATACTCATTTGAGCCCTAATAACGTACATATAACTTGATCGCCCTAAAAGTCTATAAAGGTTTCAAAAATTCCACAACCTGTTCGTTAATTGACAGCAATATGCGGTGGTTATGTGTAGACAATGAAAAGAATAGTTCAAAATCATACAAGTTTTCAAAGCATCGTTCAAGTTGTGGGCTTAGTTCTCATTAACCAAGCCAAATATCATAAAATACTGGAAAAACGGGAAAACTTGATATACTTTGTCGTTATATTGATTCGTCCTCTTACCTGGACCGCAGGTGTATACTAAAAAAGTAGACTAAATCGACAAAATACAACAGCATATGGGAAGAATTATAATTTTCAAATTGTTTTTACAATTTTCCTTGTATACTTCATTAACTAAAAACAATAATAATATGAGAGCAGTTCATAAGTATTAGAAAAGGTTGTTCCAACTCATATATACCTTTTAGGGGGCTGCTCAGGTTTCAGCGCTGCTGGTTGAGAAATACTAACAAATAGGAAATTTCCTTAGACGTACAAATTTCATATATTGTGTATAAGTGGGAGGCATTTTTGATACACCATGCCAGTAGATGTCACAGGTAGACCAAATTGTTCTATAGGGAGAATCTTTTACAAAGGCTAAACCAACTTTTTGAAATAAACCGATGTTTTTTTTAGAAATTTTCAAAATTGTTTGCAATTAATTCTTTATTAGGACATATTTGCGGAAGTGGCTGTATTTGCGGAAGTGGTTATTAAAAAATACTAAAAATGTATGGTTTTTCACCGTATGAGAAATATGTTTCGACTCGCCTATTTACCTAACCCTCATCCATGCAATAGTTTGATGCGATATCTCTTTTAGTAGTAAAATTGAAATGTCAACTAATGCATTAATTAAGAGTTACTACTTATTTTAGTAGTTATGTTACGTATGCTGTCCATTACTTTTGAGGTATAATAGTAGAAAAATAGAACGTTACCAGTCAGAGTACGTTTAGACCCGAATTTGAGCCCATCTGATTTTGAACGTAAAGTTTCAATGCACAACATTCTTGTATGCATCAATATTTGTGCCATCTGCAGCTTTGGATATTATTCACTTTCAAATATGTAGTAGACATATATATTTTTGCAGCGAACATTGAGGGTAAGACTGTCCGTAACTTGAAAAACGGTGTCAGTATCTGTGAGTATATTTAAGATCTAATCAAAAATGTTTAATATCTATTCCATACTTCTGACTAACAACAAAAAATTGTACAATTTTGGGCTACGTATTACGTAGCCTTTGTTTGTTTTTTTCTTTAAAAAAATCCCATAATGCTGAGTTTCTTTAAATGCAGTTTTTTTTTTGTCTATATAATTATCTGCTGCCATTGAATACTTACTTAAAATATCTTGGGAAATATATCCACACATTTGTCTTTTTTGTATTCTTTTACTACTTTTTCAATTTCCAGAAAAAAAAACATATTCTTTTAATGCAGTTACACATTCTCTTACTTTTCGGGCAAAGAGCTGAAAAAATGTTGAACTTTATAGAACTTTTTAGAATTGAAAATGTCTCTCCAAACACACTTATGTGTTCTTATGCAGGATTTGGATACAGCCTATGCGAATCATCGAGTATCAACTGAAATAAAAAGTAATTTCCTGACCCAAAGCAGTGATCAAGCGTTTCCGCATACAAATTTGTATTGATGCTCAGGTGTCTACCATAATTTCTGACGAGATGAAACTTATGGCCCATTCAAATGTAAATACCAAGGAAACATATGTAGATTACAGCAGCAACACATCTAATATTTGTCTTATATAAACGTTCAGATGAAGGTATTCTTTGTTGTGACAACACACCCAAGAAATGTAACAGAAACATATCAAATTCAGAAGCGCACATACAATAAGCATTTATAAAAATCTTCATGTATCGCTCAGATGTGACATTCATAAAGAATAGAGTCGTCACAAGCATCGTCATCAGCTACGGCATCCTCATTGCAAATCCATATCCACTCGCTCTATCATGCTGTATACTCTACTACTCTGAGCAGAAGTTATAGTCATAAGAACGGTATATGTAAAATGTGTAAGGAGGGAGAAAACATAATAGAGTATCTAGAAGTTGCACAATTTAGCATTACAAGCAAGAGCTACGTGTAAATGACCACAAATGGTTTTGTTTGCATTTCTATATCATTTCGAAATGAAAAACACGTCGATTTTTTTTATAAGTTAAGATTCCAAGCACTAAATGAAGGTCCCTTTTCGGTTAACTCTTCGTTATTAAGGAAGTGACGCACCATCGTTGTCGTTTCATGAAACTCATTCATTTATTCATGTCTATCATTTTGTTTCGTATTCTGTAGCTTATTATTCTTATTATTTTTGTTTCTATTTTTTTTTTGTGGGTGTAGGAAAGTGTAAACAAAAAATTCTGCTTATTTCATCAAAACAGCTAAGGAAATATCTGGAAAGTGTCGTTTTTGTTGCAACATCACGCACGCCAATAATTTCGTGTCACAAACGTCAAATAAATGTTTCATATTTGTATCATTTCCAACATACACGATGTTGCTGTCATGGCATCCAATAGAAAACTGATAAGCATATGGGTTTCGTCCTTGGATTTGTAACATTATGTAGTTCAATTTTATAATTTTATTTAACGTAGTGAGAGAGCTGAATACCATTAACAAGAAAAGTTAAAATCGATGATTATTGAAGGAATAACCAGCTTTGAGTATAATCTAGAATGTCATTCAAGGTCTACTGCATTTAATTTTTTGGGGCTTTTTTTGGTGTAGAAGAAGTTACAGAGAAATTATAGAGATTTTTAATGTATTTTGTACAGCTACAGACTTTATATGCAGTTGCTGTTATTATTATTTTATCTGCAAAATGAGGTGGAAATATGTTCTAGCACACACCTGCCGCTTCATAAAATTTTCTTATGTAAAATTTTTTCACTAGAGGGGGATTCCCATTTATTTCTGTTCTTCATTTTCCATTATTTTCTACCCTTGCGTTTTATCCTTTAGAAGTGAATGTTTTGGAAAAATATTATTTATTGCTTGCTTATACTCTGAGAGGAATATTAGTAAACTTCTAATGACAAGATTCGACAATGGACGGTACCAGGTATGTCCTCTTTGCATCCAATTTATCCCCAAAAGTACAAATTTCCGAATCCTTTTTTATCACGAACAAAACAGTTGTTCTTTGGTTTGGAAATAATATATAACAGTTAACTAAAAATATTCTAAATCTGTTAAAACGAAAGCGGTTTTTGAATATAACAAAACTTAGCAAAAAACAAGTATCTAATAATACTAACCTGCAATACTTACACGTATAGATCAAAGGACCTGTGGACAGTTTCCATACTCATATAATAAGGTATTCCAAAATTCGACTTACTTCCCCCGTAAAATTCCCCATAAGTTTTTCTTGGTTGCCTGCATGAATATTGGCAAATTTACTCACGCCTTATGCCTTCAATTCACCAGACATCTTACTCACATGTGTGCGACATCGTGGAGTGGTATGGATGCGTGGCATCAACATTTTTGATTAGTTTTTCTTCGCGTACAGTTCTTTGCCACTAGATCGACTTGTGTCAATCTGTACGTTTTACTTCATTTATTTGCGCTGTTACATATATTATACGTCTCCTTGTTTTCGTTATTCTTTAGTTGTACGCGCCAAAATGATTGGTAATTGAACGCACACACATAGACGAAATATAAGTATAAGTTAGAGAAGTGATGCCAATTATGAAGGAATAAAACGCTCTGACGAAGGGCTCAAAAAGTACTAAAAAGCGCTAGAAATATAAAAGACGAAGATAGATCAAAAGACCTAAAAATGTCTTACAAAGTATAGTTTTTTTTTTAATCGTATAATTTGCACTTCTAAATAAATGGATTATTTTTATGGGTAACTGGTTGCTCCCTCCCGAAAAGACTTCGTTAAAAAAAAAAATAACTTTTTGTTCCATCCCAAAAAGAGGACGAGTAACACAGCAATGTTCAGTGTTACATTTTAATCGCAGTACAAAAAAATAACCCGCTCCTCGGCCTCTAAAATGGTCCAATTTTTTGTAAAATAGTTACAAAACTAACGTCCAATATTTTACTGCGTAACCAGTCATGATTCAATGTTTAATACATAATGCGTTGAAACCTGGCAATTTTCATTGAAACCTCTTCGATTGGTATCGAAATTGTTTTTAATACCATCCTTATGTCATTCAGAGGAAATGGTGCAGAAATCTCAGCCATGTGAAGAGACTTACGTACACCGCTTTGCGGCAAAATTGTACGTGGCGATATTGCTCTGAATTAATACAAATTAAAGAAAAAAAATTATAACTTTTTGAAGAAATTATAGGAGAACCATTGACTTTTGTTAAACCCACGTTCAGTCACTCAACTCTGTTTAGTAGTCATCTGACATAAGCTAAATTATACTGAATTTGATGAGACTGGCTTAAATGTTGCCAATCTAGAAATGCATTCGTTAGGTAATTTGTATGTGAGGTAACGGTAGTAGCTGTCCGACCAATTTTTTAACATTTTGACATTAGATTATAGAGAAATACAAACTACTGATAGATGTACAGCAATATATTATAAAACCGTCAAATTGTTTAATTGTATCGAAGCTTAAGTATGTCTCTATTTTGTTTTCACATCAATCACAATAATGACAATTCTTCAATTATACTAGAATATACAACAAATTATTTGTGAGGCCAAGTAGACATTTTCCAAATTGAAAGTGTTATTAAGAATTTGGTTAGAGTAACAGCCAATTCAATAATCGTCCACAAAAATGACGCATTTCGGACTCCATTGCAAGTCCATCTTCAGATTCCCTCGCAACTGCATCGATGTTTCTGTGTACTATCAAGAACAATATTAATGTTTACCCCACGAACAGCTGTTTCTTATAGTCTTATTAAACCGTGATTTAAGAATAAGTATCGGTTTTTTTATAAGCATTACTTATTGACACATTGAATCATTTTGCCGTTTTCAAAGAATACTGATAGGTGGACAAGATTTGCACGCTTTTGCGTACAGTCCCGTACAAACGAGTGTTTAGAATAAGCAGTAAGAGCGACATATATTCACATGACAGGTTTACATGACAGAAAACCTTTCCCAAACAGCCACAAAATACTGACGGAAAACCAAGATCTAACTAAAAATTTGCCGATAATTTCATAGTAGTACCTAAACTTACTTACAACGACCTGACATAAAATATAATATAACTTTTTGATATTTGCCAAAAATTTGACTATTATCTTAGAAAGATAAAGTGTAGACTTTGAATCCATTCTTGGAAATTTTAGAGTTGTGGATTTCTGCTTATTTGAATGTTAACATATTATGAACCAGAATATGTGTTCTAAATCTTTCGCCATGTAACAGAAGCAAGAACCATCTTCTTAGAAAATATTTGTGCATTTTTAGTAGTAACATTGGTCGAAATAGTGAGAAATTTGCAAATTTTTTCTAAACGAAAATGTGTGAAATTAGTTTTATTATTCGTTGCGTGGAAATTACTGTCAAATTTACAACCTGTGACATTTTTCACATCTTTTACTTTTGATTGGTTTGTGGTTTCAAGTGTTCATACCGCTTTCTCGGTATCATTTGAATTTTGTTGAAACTTTAGAAAATGTTTTAATCCCTATTTTTGAGGAAACGATGACGTTGTATCTGTTGTGACTAGTTAAGGTCAATTTTTTAGTAAAACCAGTAACAGCCTGTATTTATTAATTATTTTGCATATAGGAAAAATTACTTCAAAATAGAAAGAGATTTTTGGACTGCCAAACATCTATAAAACAAAAACTAAAAACTTTTTTTCACGTGAACGAAATTAGTACGAATGAAACATTTACTGTAAAATGAATGCAAAATTCAACTTACCACATTATGGCAATAGATTTTTCTCCACACATCTTCGGTACTTTATTACTTCAAATTGTTTCTTTCGCAATATATTCACAAACTATTTGCCAGCAACAAAGGATTTCATTGGAATCAATTCTATTTATATGCCCATTTTTACATTATTCACATGCTACCACAACATTATATCTGTTGTCATACTAAAAATCATAAATTTTGCTGTCAAAATGACAGCTCTGCTATACTTAGATTTTATAATGCATATACAAATAGTTCTGCGACTCGAACAAGAATGTAAATGTACTTATCATGTTCTCTGAGAGGAGACAAAACATCGACAGTGACAAAAAACATCAAAATTAACCCATTCGTGTCATAAATGTGAATGAAGATGACGAACTGCTGACAGGTGGCAACAACTAATTGGGCTTCTACAAAATTTTAACACCCTGATTGCCCAACACAGTCACATTATGCCGTAATAGAATACGACGGCCAGAAAAAAAAGAGTGAAAGCATTAAATAATAAAGAATGAAAAATATGAATTTTTCCTCGAATGAATGAGAAAAAAGCAAACTATAACAGAAGATAAATATTAGCACAGCACAGTGGAACAATTATCGTGGACAATGTGTTACGAAAACATCTTTTTCTCATGCGCAATATATCAGATTAACTGACTTACCCAGTGAAACACCTTTTATAGTATTTTTGAATAAAAACACCGACAACAAGGGCACCTCTCCCTGTTCGCATATCCAACAATATTGATTTAGGACAGAATTATAGAAACTTTCAACGTCGAAAAATGGAATAGAAACATCATTAGCTTGTATCACAACACATAGTTTATTATTTAATATATCTATGCCACCGTGAACATCAACTTTCTTTGCAGGCAGGTATATTTGAAACAACGTTTGATTTAATCCATTTAAGTGTCAATATCAGAAAAAAATATAACTCTAATATTATTTTAAAATCAAATTTACGGCAAAAAACGTGTGAGATATTTGAAAATATAAAAATTATTCAAATTATGCACATAAACCTCGATATCTCAAGCATAAGAATAAATTTTAACATTATTTGCAGGCGTATTTCTCATATATCTAGTCATATTGCACGATAAGTACAATATAAGAGATGTTATTTAAAAAAATATATTTTTGGGGGAGTTTTAAAAACGATCCTGGTCACGGAAATAGTCCAGGGATCGCTTCAAACATACTATCCTTCATTTACATTCGTTCACTTTATTCAAAAAGAATTGGAGGAATTACAAAATAATAATTTCCAATGCCACATTTAAAAGATTTAGAACTTTGATGAGCTACTTTTTCCGAAATGACGAAGACTTGACTGAAATATTTCTGTGGCTGGAAACGACTAATGTTAATGGTGGAGGACATATATAATGTTATAATCGGGACATCATTTGGCAACTAATACAATACGAACTAACAGCTTCGGACTTCTTGGTTTGGGAAGCAGTCAAAGGGACACTTTGAGCAAGTTATCTGTAAACTGCGTCGGCCTTTGAAGATAAAATTTGTTTGTCTGTAACTGAGATGGATTTATTTATTTACCAATTCGGTAGATAAATCAAAGAAAATGGCGAAGATTAGCCAAAAACGAAAGTGGACATTTGAAACAAATTGTGTTCCATGCGGAACTTATATTTATTTATTTTTTTCTTTTTTCTTAAAAAAGAATGAAATTCGTGCTTTAGACTATTAGAGTAACCTTTCAAGTACAGAATAGAAATTTTTTGATCATTTGGACCAAAATTGTTATTTTGTTAATCGTTCAGTAATGAATTTGGATTTATTTCTTTTATCTTATTATCATTATTATTATTATGAACACGTCCTGAACATAACAGTGGGATCGGCCACAAGATCCTTAAGCACCATTTTTTTTTTTCAACGCTCTATACCATACCATGAGGGATGAAAGAATGCCACATTCGACCTATCCCAGGAACGATATCATTATAACGGATGTTTCCACAAGGAATTCACCACTATTCCAGTGCTGGAAATCCATAGTCTTAAATCCATAGTTCTCTGCAAATTGAAATTTGTTCAATCGTTTACTAATTTATCAGATGCGTACACTTCACACAAAATATACACAAATGAACACAAAATAACGATATTTCAATTGCACTAAATTTAGTAAAAGCTTGCGAAAACCAAGCGTTTGGTAAATTTAGCTGCCGCACAAAATGACCTGTTTATCAAAATTTAATTTTTCCTCTACATTTCTTATTGATAGGCTAGAATTTTTTGCTTTATAATATTCGGCATCCAATTTGATACATCCTAAATGACAAATTTAATATATTTGCGTCTAAGTTTTAACATGAAAATTTTGTTTGAATCATGATAAAGCGGAGTAAACTATTTAATATGTTTAACAAAGTAAACTTATAATCCTAAATCTTGAATTACTTTAATTTCAAGAGTTTCAAAAATATTTTCCATTTTCAAGAGGAAAATAATATTCCAAACATTATAAAACCACTACTTGCTGGAACAAAGGTAGGCATTTCGTTTAGGCCAAACACACTTATGGCAAAAACGCCAAAAAAGGACGAAAAATGTACGATTGTATGAAGCAAAAGCATTCTGTCAAGAGGAAAATCAAATCTGAATCTGTCGCAAACTTCTTTAATATGGAATTTTGTTGTTGTGCAAGTTTTGCATAGGTAATCAGCCAATATAGAGCAAACTTTTCAAAACATTAAAACTAAGAACAAAAAGAGGGTGCTGCATAAATAAACTCCCTTGGATATAAGCATACGAGGCCAGATCATTCGAAACAATTGCCTACCTCAGCTTCAACACATCAATATATAGGTATAAATATAAACAAAGGATGAACAAATTTTGTGGATTTTTATAACACATATTTTATTAGCTTCAGTTCATTAGATAGCACTTAATGAAATTTCGGAAACAGCTTCTAAGGAAATTTTATTTCTTCATATGTTGTGATAAAAAAAATCCTTTCCATAGGTTGATGAAAATTCGGTGGCAAACAGTCGGCCTTAAGTGGCTGGAAAGAGCTAGCTATTTCAGTCAAATTTTGTTTTACTTGTCCGATACTAAAATCAGGATAACATCGCGTTGTCTATTTGGAGCAGAATCCACCGCTAATATCATTTTGATGATGAAAACAACGTAAATTTTGAATTCAATGATCAAAAATTTGGATAATTTCATTTAATCAAAATGCGCAAAATAGAATGCGGCACGCCAAGGGGTCAAGAAACATTCAGTTGATCCAAAAATGGCACAATGTGCCATAATTCATTTACATAGGTTAGAACCACCACTGCGCAGATCCTATAAAATATGTAAATCTGGAAGTTAAAACTCCAACGGCTATCGCTTTAGCTATGACTACGCGAATCATTTCTAAACTAGTTACATCAGCAGGAAAGCAAATCGAACTTAAATTGTTAGACTGCAGATAAATAAATAAATGATTTTTTTTTGATATTGATTACCTAAGAGCGCATATCTCGTGGGCTATAAAAGACAAGCCCACCTTCGTTTAACATTTTTTGATGGTCTGCTGAAAATCTTCATATTTTACTTTCTAAAATGCACTTAAATTTGAATTTGAATAATCAAACAGTATTCCAAATTGGTATTCACCTCAATTCATTATTGGCTAATAATGTCGTGATGGTATTTAACTGTCGTCCTGTTTAAGACCCATGCCCACATGACATCACCAACATTTTCAACTAAGCACATCTACCTTCTGTCGGAGTCTTTAGGAATTAAACTTACTGGTGTGACCCGTTTTATCGGTCAAATCGGTAATGGAGTTGATCTGTTGCAACAACAACATCAATATTTCCACACTGTGCATATAATGTTGAAAAAATGTTGCCATCTCTATAAACAATTTTGAGAAAAAGTCACTTTAAGACGAAAAGTCTGTATTGCTTTATATTCTTCATAATCATATTTTCGCACTGTCATACTAAAAAAGCAGTGGCGTCACTTATGCTTTTATGGCGGCTTTATGTGAGCACAATCATTGCTGCTATTTTTGCTTCTTTTTTTTTTTTGTGTCATCGGAGCATTTCTGCCTCAAATTGCACATCAGATGACATTTTTCAGAAACGAAATCATAACACAATCATAATTCGCCTTGTCGCTTTCGCACAAAAAATCTCACAAAATATAAGAGGCAGAAAGAAATCCGACAGAAATTTGTAAAGTATAAGACGAAATGCTTAAAAGATTCTGAGTGTCCTCAGATACAAAACACTACCAAACAAATGCATCACAAAATTCAACATGCAGCACGCCGATGTATTTGTATTTGTGTGTAAGTGTGGAATAAGCGGACGCGGCGAATGAGTGACGTCCAAAGATGTCTTTATACTTTCTTGTGTCACTTGTCAGTTGTTTGTCATTTGACACACATGTGAGTGATATATGCCCTGTGTCTCTCGTTCACTGTTCACTCTCGCCTCTTGTCTTGCAACTTTCGAAACATCTTATTGTGCAAAAAAAGGCACACGAATAGCAAATACCTTCCATTCATAATGCGATTCAGTGCACAGTGCTTTGAAGCTGATATTCATGACGATGGGGATGGAAATATTGGCAATTGACATGTTGCTATTAAACACATTCACACACATCGAGCATCACATTGAAAACACTTTTTTTAATATTCCACCTCTTTATTTTCAATGCATCATTTTTGAAATACTGTGAAAATTTATAGACGCAAAGTATTCATTTCAACGGCATACATTCAAATGCAATGTAATTTTATTTCATTGAAGTTAGCAATATTTTGATATAATAAAAGTAAGATCGTCTATATGCATACATACAAGATGGCACTGAAAGCAATTTTGCTTCAAAATTCATATCGATGACATCAACATTTGCTCACATTCTGCTTTTCCTGATAAAATTGACAGTTTACCATTGAAAATGTAATGGTAAATTCTTCCTTTAGGGTGCCTAAAAATCCATGCTTTTCGGCCAATTTAGAATAATGGTTGCAATCTTGAAAATTGCGTTCTCGTATATTTGAATTTTTAGCAAGTCACGTTGTCCCGTCGGAGAATGCTTTGATCAAATAACCACAAAATATGGATTGAACTTTCCTAAAACATCAAGTGGTGGCCAATGAACAAAATATTTTTCCCAATTAAAATTGTTACGTTCAGACTGGATCTCTTTCCGAATTAAATTCTCTGTGAACATGTTGCATAGATTCAGACTAGCTTTATTCTTTTTTTTATCATGATATCCTGAAATACCCTGAATTCGGAAGTGAAAAGAGTCCTAATTTCTTCTACTCTGTTATTTTTGACTAAAAAATTACGCTATTGTCATAAAAATGCTTCCATAACGGGTTATCTATTTAGTGGTTTCAAAACCGTTGATGTCGCAAGACTGTCAGCTGTGAAATACTTGTTATCTGAAGAGTTAATTATTTCGTGAAATGTTTGCCATTTACGAATATGGATCGTTAGTACGCATAATGATAGTTAAAACTTATTACAAAAGTGGTGATTCAAACATTATGGGGTGATTATGGTAGTCATAATCGACCTACAGTGCAAGGCATTGATTACAAAGAAATTTGTAAAGACTGAAAGCGGTACAGATGTGGTCAGGTCTGTGTATCATCGCAATGGACACACAGCTGAAAATATCGCTTCAGTTAGTGAAAGTGTGGCGGATGGTCCGCATTTCAATTCAGAGCGATATGACCGTATGAGAACCGACTTTTTTTGTCTGCAAATGAAGATTATGAACTGAACGGTATGTGGTTTCAACAAGACAATGCCAAAAGGCACACAACAGGATTGCTTTTGGTTTTGTTGTGTGAGAAGTTTCCAGAAAACGTAATTTCATGTTTAGACGATGTCGATTGGCCACCAAGATTATGCAATTTGATGTCGTTAGAGCTTTTTGTGGGCAACATCAAAGACCGTATTACGCGGACAATCTCCTAACGTTGGGACATTTGAAAACCAGACCAACATTCGTCAAATTGTTGTCGAGATACCGCTCGAAAGATGCGAACAAGTGGTCGAAAACTGCCTCAAAAAGATAAACTGCTGCAACCAATCCAGAGGCGTTCATTTAAATGTTTTTGTATTATATTTTTTTTTTTCTATTTTTTATTTTGTGTTACGTACATAACGGCAAGGTCCAGGCATTATAATGAAATAAAAGTTTCATCGACCTCATAACTTTTTCATGCGTTTTATATAACTTTACTTTTGAAACTGAACAATGGGTAACCCCTTCTTTTTAAATTACACGAAGCTGCCTGCAACACCTTATTTGATTTAAAAGGTCATTTACATATTTTATTTGTTATTCTTATCTGTTTTGTATTTTAGCTTCTCAAAACTAAAAATCGCGCTTAATAGATTTTTGTAATTATTTAGAATGCAATTAAATAAAATAGATTATTCGAAAATGGTATTTAAAAAAATATTCTAATCCCGAATGATCACGTAATACCAAGTTTCTTTTGCGAATTTAATATTTTGAATATTTATATAATATTTATTTTTGAATATTTATGATAGACAAGTTTGGGCAACATTTACGTATGCAGCAAAATGACTCTTCTGGATAATGCATGGGTTCATTCACTGGATATTTCCATAAGCATTATTTTGCCCTCACATTTGCAAAGAATGGCAAAAGGATATATCTTTCGGCCATGACGAATAGCATGAGACTTTTTCGAAACCACATGACTATTAGTTTTGCATCTGTTGCATGAAGAAATGTGTTAAGGTTTAATAGTCAAGGAAGCAATTCTGTTTAACGAACGGAAGGAAGAAGGGAGACGTTTACTCGATATTAGATATATCGTAATACAACTCAAAGGAAATTATGAAAATTAATTACTGAAGATTAGTTTTTTAAATAACTTCTGCAACCGCCGGAATACGTTTCCGCACAAAAATACAAAATATGCGTTTCTTTACGTCATCAACCTATAATTCCATAAACAAATTTAAAACAGGATTCGAAGTCTGGAATTCTAGTAGTTGCCGCCTTTAGTTTTTTCCTCAATGTAATTGAATTAAATTAATTCTGACCCTACCGGCATAATACATTTTATGACCATAAACCAATATTTTTTCAAACGTCAATCACTACAAAATATAAATATTGATCAACGCTAGTAATTTGATGTCATCTGTATATATGTATAACTTTCTTTGTTCTTTGTATATAAGTTTACAATGATAAATAATTTTATCCCCTCCACACCACAGTGCGGAAGCTGTGGGCCACGTTGTGGTTAGAGTCGCCAAAATCTTTGGGTGTTGCATGTTTTTTGTCAACAAAATTTATTGCTTCATTTGTTTCGTCTTGTCTGCTGCCATCATCCAGCGAAGTGTCCCTCTTCGTTTATTTAGGGCCAAAGATATTAACATTTCCTCCGTTTCGCCTTCTCGTTTTTCACTTTTTCAACTTTTTGCAGTTTTTGGTCTCTTTTGAATTGTTTGTATACATTTTTGACCTGTTTGTTTAATGTTTTTCCATATAGCGTTGTCGCGGATGACGAACTCCGCGCGCCCATGCTATTGTTGTTGCTATTGTAAAAGATGTTACCGATATGTTGTTGTTGCTGCTGCTAATTGGTTTTAATCAATCTACAAATGATGTGACAATAAATTTATGTTTTCCTGTTAAGTGCGGAAGATTTTCTGTGGTCAGGCATTCTTCCATGAAAACTGGGGGTAGTCGGTTGAAATGATGTCCGGCAATTGATAGGCATATCATGACAGTGCAAAGATACGACGGACAAGATGGCTCCGAGGAATTTTTGTTTTTTACTGTTCACTTCCCTAATACTTTTGCACCAAATTGAATGCTAAATATATTTAGGAATGGAGGGGCTGTTTGGACGACGAAACACGAATAATTTTGTAGTTGGAGCAATATCTACCGCTTATATTCAGAAATTTCTGTCTGGCTTCATTAAAAATATGAATAAAGTTTTGGCAAAAAAAAAAAAAAAAAAAAATAAACATTTGCCACTTTTTTAATGTAAATTACGGTGAAAATGTGTTGTTGGTTAGCGCATTTAGCTACGGTACACAGTTAGCCTGTAGGAATAAGTTATATTGTGCCTAATTTGTAGAATAGTTCAAACAATTCAAAACTGACACAAATGACCTGGTACACTGAAATGTTTTTACCATAACTTTTGAAATTTACACAATAACATACAAAATGTGGGATTTGAATGGAAACAAACTTTCGTCCATTATGTTGGCGTTAGAATGGTTGATTCATCTAAAATTTGAGCAGACGTAATATTTTACACAGCTTTATACATTTGGAAAAGTTAAGCCCTCCAAAATCTAACATGTCGTTTCCCTCACAACTTGTAAAATATTCATGCGAATATGTTAAATTTTAGACACTGCAGTTTCAATTGAATCTGGATAAGCCAATTACGGCCAATCTGACATCTCCCATGCATAATAGCGGATTTGTCCAAATTAATTTTTCATAATGTAGCTTGAAATCCTAAACTCCTATTGCATTCCCAAATTTATATTCTGAAATACTTTGCCAAGGCTGCTAAGGCTTTGAATATGTTAATGCCGTCTTAAATTCTTTCACTCCAACTCAATCTCAGCTGAAATTACATGACAAATAACAAATCAAGTGTATTACATTTCGGCAAAAGGAAATAATGTTATATCCGATGACAATTGTGGTTTATACCAGTGACTAAACTAAGCTTGTGTGGTTCGTTCATATGAAGGCTAAGTCAAAATACAGGTCGTTAAAGTCTATTTTGAAATCTTCATCAAAACATGGATTGCAATCAAAGCGTATATTTAAAATTTGTCTAAAACCGCTGCGACTTGAACTTTGATAACAGGAATTAATGGACAGATAGGCATCGTTGGATCCATTCAGAACTAGATTCTGCGAAAATATCCGCGTATTACATACATTGCTACAAATTCAATGTACAAACCGCAACCTCAGTAGAACTTTTGCGACGCACTGTTATTTCATTTAATGCAAATGAATTATGAAAGCCGAAAAGCCAGTAAATCTTTTATATCAAACGAAATTCGATTATAATGAATTTTTACTAACAATAGTTGTTCGTCAAAAAATCATCTTCAAGATTCTCAAGGACCTGAAGGGCATACATTTCAGCAAAATTTATGAGAAACTGTAATCAGGGGAACGAAATTTTACCAACAGAATGTTTTTGTGGCAAACAGTCTCCGGATACGAGTATATCGACCGCCAATTTACTACCACCTAAAACTCGAAAGTGACACCCTACAAGAACACGTCGGTGCAGGTGCAAGAACCGATTAACCGTTTGCAGGTTATATCACTCCATTTTTGTTAATATATTGCGTGTTTTCATTTAACTCCAATCAGTATTTTATCGAATCGAAATTTGATTAAATTTTGAAAACACTGTGAATTCCTTGTCATTTTTAATGGGGATATAAAGAACGAAAACTCAAATTTGATACAGTATAGACGAGTGCTTGCAATGTCTCCTCATTCTTGACATATTTCCATAAATAATTAAAAATTTTGCTCTGCCACTCGCGCTCTTCCGCTCATTTTTATAACGACTGTCTATCCTGACTTGACCATCAACAGAAATCAGAATTCGTTGGCAGTTTACCCTTTCCCAGGCCGTTACCTTTTTTCTGGTCATTTATTTTTTGTGAATTTGATCGATCCTTTTTTTGCCAGGACGACAACAATTCATAAGTCGTCCATCCGTACGGTATGTCATTATAATTTTTTTTGTGTTGTCAAGAAATCCTTTGGGGTTGCTTCCTTATCAACTTTTCAGCCTCCCACTCATTGAGCTCTTCGTCATTTTTAACAGCAAAATAATTTTGAATTGTAAATGTCAGTTTGCTACAAATCTCTATATGCAAGAGTGTATGGGACATTGTCCTTGATAACATAGTAGTGGTAGAAATAAATGTGTGTACTGTAGGACGCTCGTATTTCAACCGTATGATTTGATTGAAGACTGATATTTCTATGTGTGGGTGTGTGATTGTTTCATTTGACAGATTCGATAGAAAATCCTTTGGGTTATTGTGTGACATCACAAAATATTGGATTCTTTTTTTAATGTCCTTTATGACATCACATTCGACTGGACATTGTTATGAATGACACAAAGAATTATATTATTTGATATGATTGAATGAATTGTTGATTGCGATGAAAAAATAATAACGTACTAAATTTACTGTCTGGGTATGCATTTCTATTTGTCTATCAGTTTTTGTATTTAAATATGAAATTGTATTTTAATCCAGATCCTTATTCCCATAATTCGTTCGGTGAGACTGTTTATAGATTATATTTTCTATATGCACGTTGGTTCACCGATGAACAAAACCGGATAATTTAGTGAAGCAATCTATGTACATATAAAATTGATAAGAGACTGGCTGGCTGACTAATCATCTCGTCAAAGCTATGATCACAGATTGGCGTAGCAATTGCACTACAATAAGAAATTTAAATATTTTTTTTTTCGCAGCAGTTCTACGAAAACTTCTGTAACATCTTTAAATTGCAGTTCCCGTTGACACTTACTGTTGCACCGTTTTTTTTTTTTTAAAGAAGTATGGGCTCACTGTGAATCTTGATGTAACTGCACACCACACAGTGACTCGTTTTGGGTGCAGTTTCGTCTCATGGAGTACTACTGGATTAGATTCACTCCATATACGACAGTTTTACTTGATTACATTGGTGTTTGGATCAAAAAGGATAAAATGGATCAGCCATAAATAAGCAATTTATCAAGTTGTCGTCTTCCAGGCGAATAAGCAAACCTATGGAGTGCAACTTTCTGGTAGTTTGGATTTTGTACGAAAACATGTTTAAATCATCATGAATTATCCGTTGTAAAAACCATCGGCTAATTTCAATTTGCGCCGGTAAGTTTCGTGCCGAAATGCTTGAATTTGCTTGAACCCAAACATAGTGATCTCGGTGGCACCGTCTTCATGCTATGCTTTCAGATTCGACAAACATGTTCATGTTAGAAACAGAGTACTTTAGATCAAACGACTGAAGCTAAAACAATAAAATTATGTATTTGCATTCATCTATGAATCCAATGATGGGATGAGAAGGGATTCGAAACACATTTTACATTTAGACGCTAAGACGTAAAAGTACGGGGTCAAAAATGTTACCATCATGGAAGGAAAACTGCGAGATATTACTGCAACCTCATCAAGCATTGACAATGAATCTGGTGGCAAACAAGTACAAAGTAAAGTTACTGGTTTTAACGAACAAAGAGTCTACTTGCTTAGGACGCGGTGCGAGCGTTGAGGACTATAACTTGGAGTAATTGATGAATTCGTCTACCTAGGCTCCGCTGTAAATAAAACGATGATGATGATATGATAATATGGAGGTTAAGAGGAAAGTATTGCTTACTAATAGATGTTACTATGAGCTAGGCAAGCGGCAAACAATAATCCGACTGTTCCAGAGGTTGGTTACACCCATCTTGCTCTAAGGCGGAGAACCCTGGGTTATGAAACAAGCGGATGTATCAATGTTGGGAATCTTCGATAGGAAAATATTCCGGAAAGTATATAAACCCAAGGGAGAGAATCGGCATTGCACGAGCAATGAGTTGTATGACATGCATATATTTTTTTCTAGTTGCCACCTAAGATATAATAGTTAGTAAGTAAATTTGCCAATTTCAACCCGAATTTTACCAATGGTGAGCTAATATTAAAGTGACGATTTATCATAATTGTATTTGTTTTTTAATATTAGCTTAAAATCCAGAGGAACATAGTTTGCGTTAGATTTTTTTTAATTAAATGCGCTCGAATTCTGTAGTGGTTGTATTTCGTTTTCAAAACTAATTAAGCATTTTCTGCAGTATGATATCATGCACCGGATCATGTATTAGATATTGCCAAATATTAAAATATTATGAGGTTACATGAATATATTGCACTGAAAACGCATGTGAGCATAACCCCGGCATGTAGTTTTATTTCTATTTTATTTGATCCTTCTTTCCAAAGATTTAATACGTCTCTGTTTCCTGCTTCATAAAAACTGAGCCAACTGTGATTAAAATTGAAGTGAAACGAATGAACCGATAAAACATGATTGAATGATATCTGTCGCCCTGTTGGCTGCATCATTTGATAATACTGCCGCCATATTCCTTGTGTACTGTCAATAGACAACGACGACGCCATCCTCAACATCACCGACAGTGAGACATCATCTTACACTGCAAATTTTCGCTGCTGTTGGGTGGATGTTTTGCATGCCTTAGCCCTAATAATGACTGGTTGCACTTGTTGTCTTCACTCTAGCATAAGATATGGAAACATTTGTAGGGAGAGCGATTCACTCTGAGTAATTTTTATATGAGTTCAAAAATTTGATGTGACAGCGACATTGACAATTTGCATTTGAACACGCATAATCACATAACAACTAATGGTGGAATGGACCGGAGCACTTAAAATAAGTAATGCATACACTGCGACACATTGGGAGAAAGTTATTTTCATTCAAAATCTACAGAAAATTTTATTTTGTATTTACATTTCCGATGGCACATTTAACTGCTTTATATGCTTAAGCTTTATAGCTTCTTAAGAAGACTTTAATTTTGTAGGCTTACACATATTTTCCATGAGCACAATATTTTCAAATTTTTTTCGCCAAATACATTACGTGACTTAAATCTGATTTCGTAATTTCCAATAATGTTCACATTGGAAGTCAAATTTGAAAATTTACAGAACTATGTAAGATTGAATATTAAAATTCATCGCCTTGACATTGATGGAAAACGTTTGCCATCGTTCACTTGGTCAGTGTTACCAAACCTCCAAATTGTTACCTACTGTGTAGCAAAATTTAGATTACAATTTTGATAATAACACTTAATATGGTTGGAAATCATAATAATCAAGTACAAACAATGTATTGCTCTAAACCGCGTGAGAACGTTTTTAGTAAAGGTTTTGACAATAATTTTTTGCGTAGAACACTCAAATAACGCATTTATTTGAAATGAGTCCATTCCAAAATATTAGAAATCTGAAATTCAAACATTTTCGAATTTAGTTCCTTGACAATTGCATATGTTGGAGCTTGAGAATAAATTTTCGATTAAATTTTCGGAATTAAATTTTCGATTTCGATATCGTACCTTTCATATAAATAAGAATCAAAGTATATCAATTCATTATAAGTTCAAACAAAAAAAAAAAAGAAAAAACAATCTGTAAAACACTCATTGGTTTCCTTACTCATACTTAACAAAATATTTTCAAACATCAAAACAACTGAAAAGGAAGAAGTCCTTCATCAAATCCAATCATTCCGCAAACTATAGATCTGAGGACATCATCAGTGGCATTCAAAGATATTTGGGTTGATTACATTTCTTGCACTACCCAATCCAACTTGAAGCGAAAAGAATCAAAAGGACAAAACACATGACACAAAGGACATTTCGTCTGGATATATTAAAACTAAACCTTAGAGTAAGAGAGAGAACAAAATGATGTAGACAATTGGTACGAGAGATGCGAGAGAAATGTATGAGAAGAAAACGAAGATGTGTTGATGATGAAAATGTTGACAAGTTTGCATGATTTTGATGGGTCTGGTGTGGTCCGTCTGTTGATGCTTTGCTTTTGTTGCTTATGTCTTCTATCACACACTTGTTTCTTAAACTTTACTAATGAAGGTCTTTTTCCTCCTTGGGGTGAAATGAGGTGGATTGGTTGAGATAGCAATACAAGATGCAAGGACATGTTGTAGCACACATTTTCACAAGGATTGAAAGTCTGTTGTTAGTAAACGATAAACTCACAGTGGGAAAAGGATGAACTTGGGGCAGGGCAGTGTAGGTGAGTAGTGTAGTAGCTACAGTGGTTATTTCGATGTTTCATACGAGTAGTGTGGGTTAAAGCATGAATTATATTCTTAAATATATTCTGTGCAGATAAATAACGTATTTTATTAATCTTAGCAACAAATTAGAAATTAGAAATAAATTTTCATTTGTTTTTTCTATGTATATAAACTTGTCGTGAGATGATTGACTAACAAACTAGCTGACACACTAATGACTCCTCCGACAAAACAGATCTCCAATGCGAAGTGGACGGACACTAAGAATAGATTTTTGGCGGAAATGAGCAGAAAAGGAGCAAATAGCTTACATTTATCCCGACAAAATAATTGATGTTAGGTGTATTGGTGTGTACATTCACCTATGGTAATAAATTAGAAATGCTGGGTAGAAATTGGTGAATTTAGAGCTGAAATCATCAAAATTTAACCGTATATGCGCTTTACGGCACATGCGCGTAAGGCACAATTTTAGGGGATTGACCATGGAAAAATATTATAAATTTTTTGAAATTCATTCTTTTAGGACATTAAACATGGAAAATGAGGAAAAAATTACCGGAGTTAAAATAATATCCTAGGGGTGGTGAATGTTAGAATTGTCTACTTTCAGTCAATAAAACAGATAAAAGAAAGAGGATAAAAATGGTGCTGTCGTTTAGAACATACGGCTGACTCTAAAATCTTGAAATTAGCAGTAAGCGTTAATATACGAGTGTACGCTAACGATGGGAAGACACCTTTGAAAACTAAGAAAAACTACTATCGCCTAAAAATGTTTTAAATGCATAGAGATATTTTGAAATTCGAACTTTTAAGCAGAGAGTTTATCATTAATTATAATTGTACTGAGCCCTAAAATAAACACCTGAAGTCAAACCTAGTTATAAGAAGCGTGCGTTCTATCATAGAACATTTGAGATGAGAAATGTGTTCGGACAAACATTTTTGCAGAAACCAAAGAGCACGTTTCAAACCCTGATAACTAAACTCACGGCGAATGTGTGGTATAAAAATTTATTTTTTAAAATTTGCCTTTTCAGCGAATAACAGTAGATGAGGATGGGGAAGAAGGATACCATTGTTAAAATCAAAGTGCTACAGTAAATATAAAGAAAGCTGGACTATACGATATTTGAGTTGTTAGGAGCTCAAATGAGCGAATGTTGGAGAATATCATATGTTTCTGACAAAACCATTGAAGGCAGAATTATTAGTTGGTAAGAACGTTTCTCTCGGCAATGTTAAAAAAAACGCAGGGTGTTAATTTCAAATTTCACTTATATTTAAAATGTAAAACTGCGGGGAATGTTTGGTAAATGTTGAATAATTAAACATGCCGCTCCTTATATCTAGAATGAAAAAATCTGTTTTAACCAAAATAACTAAAAAAAATTAGCTTTTACTCAGTTGTATTAAATCAGTAAAGTTTACCATACGTTAGCCGTTTGCTGAACTTAGTTCCGAGTTTGAAAATAAACCGCATAACTTCGTGCCTTTAGTACCTCCCATCCGAAAAGACCGAATTTCCGAGTCTTTCCTCAATAATTTTTAATTGATAGGCTGCAGCAACATAGATTTTTGTCCATTGTATTGTAAGAATTTAAGAAAATTTTTAGAAAATCTAAAAATGTTACTACATTTATTACGTTAAGCGTCTGTACAACATATGACAATGAGAATGAAAGGGTGGTTTGTATTTTCGTATTGCTTTAAAAGCTTGGCAAAACCTTAAAGCAAGCAAACAAGTAACCATGCCCTTTTGGAACCTCTCTTACAATTGACCCAACATAACCCATAAGTTTCCATCTACATATCATTCATTAACTTCTTCGAAATTCTGTGCATTTTAGCACGCATCTGGTGTTTAGTACACTATGTTCTAAGAATAAAGATGGGCTGTACTATCACGCCTCTAGATCGCTTGCCATAAAATTGGCTGACTGAGTTTTAGCGTAAGGAAACCATTCTTTTAAGTTTGGTCACTTCTGCGGGGCTTACTCAAGATTTTTGGGATACTTGTGTCACACCTTTAAGCTTTAATAAGCAGAAATTTTGTATACAATGCATCACATATCAGGTAAGAAGCATTATTATGCCTATTGCCGGAAAAATTTGTCTTAATATATTTCTTAATATTTACAAATGCCTTTATATGCATTTAGTATTTAATTTAATACATCCATATATCTGTTAAAGTTAACTTTATTATAATTAATTAGTTAGTCAATACTAGCAAAGTATACCTTTCTATTGGTTACGATACTAATTTGATTTACGACCAAAAACACGCCAGATGTTTAAAAAAAAAACTCCATGGTAATGGTAAAAAAATCTTTAAAAATCAATCAGTCATCAAAACAACTTTAAAAATCATATATCATATCATATATTTTCAAATATTGAGTATTGGCGTATTTCTATTATATCTGGACAATTTTTGCACCATAAGTAAAATATCGGTTATGGTATTTAAAGAAAACTTGTTTTTTCGAAAACACAAATCTAGTATCGAAATATTGTAGCAACTCTTTCAAAATCTTCTATTTTACGTTCATAGGGAGAACATTCCTAGCATTTGTTTTTTGATGTAATTTAATGTACTTGCACAACTACGTGCTTGTCTGTGTATATGTATAGTATAGTACATATAGGGTTAACCATTTAGTGGTTTCAAAACTGCCGTCTGTCAAGGCTGTCAGCTGTCAGCTACTTGTCATCTGAAGTGAAAGGTTTGCCACTTACAAATATGGATCCTTTAACAGCCGAAAAACGAGTAAAAATAGTTAAAACGTAGTACAAATTTGGTGATTCAACACGACAGATTTGGGCCTTATTGCATGATAAGTTTCCAGAAGGCGTAATTTCTTGTTTTCGTGGATAATCCCCAAACGTATCGCCCGAAATGTGCGAAAAAGTGGTCAAAAACGACCTCGAAAGGATCCACTGCTGCAACCAATATAGAGGCTGTCAATTAAATGGCATTGTATTTCATAATGGCAAGGTCCTAGCATTATAATGAAATACAAGTTTTATCAATGTCATAACTTTTTTGTAGTTTATTTAACTTTCCTTTTGAAACCGAAAAATGGATATACGTTCAATTTAAAAATCGTATCACACCTAACCGTTAAAAGAATTCAAAAGTCTCATTGAATCACTGTCTAGAACTTATGTACATGCCTTGCCGTACTAGCAATCTGCTAAAGCAACCCAGGCGTCTCTAAGACTCTTGGCCTTTATTGTTTAAAGACATTTTTCTTTTTGCAACTTCTTCTTTATCATCTGATGGACGTGAAGAAGAAGAAGGTGGCGTCAACGTCGGTTGTGAATGGACGTTCGTTGTCAATCTGTTGAAGGATCTTTGTTATCCGCTTCAGTGCGCACATAAGAGAAACATCCACTGAATATGCGGGTGTGAGTGAAAGCATCCAGAGCTTATGGAAGCCACACATAAAGAAAAAAAAAAAGAAAACAGATGCTGCTATCAATGATGTCGTTGACGATGTCCGCATAAACTGTATGGATTTTGTTCAACACTTTTGATGGCTATATCTCAGGGTGATTTCTTAACTTTTCCAAAAATTAAAATTTATTTCTAATAATGCTTAAGATAGAAAATGTGAGCAGGAGTTAAATTGGACAGCCAATAGCATAGATTACGGTCCGCATTACCATGAATATTATGCTAGTTTTTTGTTAGGTGAGTTTGGACTATTCTCATGCTTTGTCGTTTTTCCAATATAATACTTGTCGAAACAAATTTTCAGAATTTCTTATTAACCATGCCCATAATTATAACTCGTTATAACAGAGCCTTTAAAGCTGTGTTTTAAATCAATCAAAGTAGGAAAATATCGATAAATTTAATTTGTTCCAGGGTGGGTGAAAAGTATTCTCATATTCTACTTGTAGTACTTGCGGTTCATATGGTCGTGGACGATGTAGATCATTATTAGATGACTCATTTCAAATACACAATATTGATTGAATGGAGAGCGGTAAATTTTTACATAGTTTTTTATAATCAGCGTCATATTTTAAAATACAGAGCAAATATTATGTGAAAATCTACTGGAATATTGGGTTTAACGATTATTGTCATTGTTGTTGCTTTCAAATTTTAACTTTTAGTTTCTAAAATGATTCCGTGAGGTGATCACTTAATTTTTCTTCGACAAGATACTTTGTAATAGTTGTACTGTGCGTAACAAAGTTAATTTTTTTTTTGTTTCGAATAAAGCTAATGTGATTACTCCATTTCTGCTGCTTTACGTATAAAATATCAGCCTTGTCATAAATTGTGACAAATACGATAAGTTTTAATATTTTCTTCCGTTTACTATAATCCCAGATATTATGGTAAATTGGCCCACAGGTTCACACTCTCCCATAAAAGATTGTTACTACTGTAACATTTGGAAAAATAATCTGTTTCCAAACTCTTGTTTAATATTGCAAGTGGACAAGCTAACCATGACTGTTCTATTACCTCCCTTACAAATTGTTAGGTTTAATTCAAATAACCTTTCATGCCTTTACTGAAAGGAATGAATGTATATACCGTTTGCTGTGGCAAAAAATACAAAGCCCAGAATATGCCGTTTAAAACACAAATTATCTCCTCAATAAATGGCCTGCATGCTGGCAGGTTGGCACGCACGATAACTGCCGTAAATCTGTATGAATCCCCGCAATTTCAATAACTGAATTTTTTATCGATTATATTGTTTTATGTAGAAACAAGCATCAATTTGGAAAAAGAGATCGATTAACCATGTGCCTTCTCGTAGGTTAACCATTTACTAAGATTGGGTCAGAGACAAAAAGTGAACTGCATCAAATCACCTTTCTGGTACTTATAGTACAAACTGAGTTTCAGAAATCCAAGCTTTTCTCTGTAATTTCTAATTGATGTCTGCAGTTTATGTGCACTGTATTGGTTTATAGAGATTAGCAAAATTTTATAAAAATTAACCAAGGAACTACCCCCCTCTGGTAACTCCCAAGAAAATTGACAGAATTGCTGAAATTCAATTTTCCCAGACTGCAGTGACTTACATTTTTGTTCACTCTAGTGAACTACAACATTTGCCAAAACTTATATAAAATCGTATTTATTCCATTCACCTGCGTGAAGATCAACAGCATTCAGCACACGATAATGTCAATTCTATGGACAAAAACAGATCCCATAGCTATATCTCTTGGGATACAAACAAACTTTCCGATTTACCATAAATCATTGGTGTTTCTATAACTGCCCTTTTTATTGGGATTCAGAGCAATATTTGATAAGCATTGAGCGATTTACCACTCATTCTCGCTGACGGAAAGGACGTTTGATAAAGTTATATGTACGACAGTTCACCTGACTGCAAATTTTTTTACAAGCCTTCATATTTTTAACCTTTAATACAATTTGAGGCAAGCGGGCCACTTGATTTGTCTTTATATTTCATAAACCGAGATACCGGATTTGGAATTTTAAGTACAAAATTTAATCATTCCCTTCTCAGTACCATTCAAAAGTTATTGATGTCAAATTTTTACGAAATGAATGGAAATTTCAATCATGTCCGACTCTCTTACTTTTATACAAAGATACAGCAAAAGTCTGATGTCAAAATCGTCAACTTAAATAGTCTTACTGTAATTTGTTGCTTCCTCCTCGTACGCGTTTTTATTTATCATATAGTAGATTGTATTGTTCTGACCCCATCTAAAATTTCGTTAACTCTAAAGATATTTGGCATTGCCGCTTTATACATACATTCTCTGTCCGTCCATCATACAAAGATTCTTTCGAAAAAAATAGAACATTGAGCAGAAATGAAAAAAAAAACGGCGATTCCAGTCGGTAAGGATAATCACACACACGGTCTCTCATTCAGCGCCGACACTGATATGTGTGTTTGTGCGGCAGATTTTCCCCACAGATAATGGAGGCAGAAATTTGCTCAAACTCATCTTTGTCCTATCTGGTGTCCTCCAGTTAGTTGTGGCATTATCGTCATCATCACTATTATCTGTATCTATCAACTTATATCCATCACGACTTCGTGTATACAGCAACAGTGGCAGACGATATTCAGTGAAGACTATTGACGGTCGAGTACTTAAGTCCAGCTACACCCTACCAGCCATTTTCCTATTCGCCTTCTGCTGCTGAAGTCTTTCGTCTGTTTTGTGCATTTCAGAGGCCATTCTCACCGGCTTTTGATGGGTTTGTGAGTGTGTTTGAGTGTATGTGTGAATTTAATTAAGTTAGAACATTATTTGAATATTTTTGCTTATGTTGACTTTTTCTCCCAATGTTTGAGAAGCTGTTTGGTTTGCCTCGAAAAGGACGAAAAAAAGGAAAGACAGGGTTGGAAACATCCATTGTTTTATTGTTAAATCAGATTTCCGTTCCACACAAAATGTTGAGTTGTGAATACACAACTTTTAATTAGTTTCAATCAGATGGTCGGCTTGCTGCAATAGTTTAGGAGCATGAATTTGTTATGTCGGATTAAGTATTACTTTCCCCATAAAAGTAATTTTATATTTTTGTTGATGAGATGCCTAAGTTTATATGTATTTTACATTGTAATATCTAGTTAAATCAAAAAACAATCAATTAGTTTGGAAGCCCATTTATAGGTTTTAGTTATCCAGCATCATGTAAATACCACCGTAACACAAAAGTTCAACGCACAAAGTCTAATATGTTGTACGCTATTATTATTATGAGCCAATTGGGCTAGACATTTTTATTTGCGGATAAATAAATCCAGAAAAATTCGTTCTGTATTAATAATAAAATATCGCAATAGGATAAAACAATAACAGATTTGCGATTTCAAACTAGCTTCTGCATTTTGAACAATATATTGCAGGCATAACTATAATTGAGGTATGAGCTCACAAATTGACATCGCCATTAATCGGTTGGTCCTTTTAATGGCGACACCATGCACTCGGCCCGGGGCATTATGAATTACGGCTCAAAATTGCATCGACGAAGCTCGTTTTTCCAATGAAACATCCGCCAATATATTTTCAATAACTACACTCGAATTATAACGGTGCCACTAAAAAGTACTTGAGTTGGGATAGTTCCTTCCACCATCTAACAATTTCAACTGAAAATGGGTCATTTTCCAGAAGCTGGATTTAATTTCTGTATCAGACAAGTTTTTTTTTTTACCCTCCCGCGACATTTGCAGTCCTTTAAGTCATAGCGGATGTATTGACTCAACGCCAGATAATTGGCGCACGTATTTCCATATTTTTACTTCTCAAACAGTGGGGATGGGAGTATCTATCATTTTATAAGAGGAAAAGTGCAACACATTGAAGGGAGACAAGGTAGACCCCAGGTATATTAGGATGAAATTGGTTTCAGGACTGTTTGGTAAAGCATAAAAAAATCCTCCAAAATATTTCCTTTATCGCAATTTTTCACTAAAACTTTGCCTACTGAACTTCTGTTTTAAAATATAACTTAATACTGTAACTGAAGGAACCAACCATATCCTGACAAGAATTACTTTTTCGAAAGAATTGAATTCTTCAAATTGTTGATGAATCTGCTGTATGATTTATCAAAAATTTAACTAATCGTCGTATTTTATATTGCTTCATATAACTTTGTTACAAGAAGGAACCCCATTAAACCAAGTTAAAAAGCATTTAATTGATAGCGTAAAAATACACCTAAAAAACTAAACAGTGACGAGTGTGATCAAACTGAAATCCGCTTAAAAAAATATCTTAAGTCAAATTTAGGTTGACTAAAAAATACGTAGAACAAAAGAGATTAAATACATGTTTCTACTGATCGCAAACTTCAATAGTGTAAAAATAAAAAACAAAATTAAATTGTCTGTTCGTGGCCAGCGACAGTAATTCGAACACGTAAATTATTTCAGTTGTGAGCTTGAAATGTACAACAGGGGTCGAAATACGTCTTTCAGTACACTTTCCGTTATTTCTATTGTATCTTTCCTTTCACTAACTAATACTAAACCAAGAAAGCATGTGCAAATTTAACTCTTGAAACTAATCCCCGCATTTTGATATTTATTAATGCATAACCACATTATAATCATATTCGAAATGTGATATTTTTCATGTTTACTCTTAAAATGATTTGTGGAAAATGTAACTGTATTTCATCAATTTAATGGAAAACGGAAACCAGCTTTTGGATTATTCGAAACATGAATTCTAAGAAAATGTCTTGAAAATATTTTATTCGGAATTAAGGGATTTCGTATTCGGATTCCAAAATCACAAATTTAAATATTGAGTCCGCTCAGATTGATCGCATTTTGAAAGATGCCTGCGCAATGCGTTCACGACTTATAAAATTCTTTTACTAGCAATTAGGTCATATGGCATAACTATGCCTTAATATATGAACTCAAACTATCCGCACAAAACTTTTTAATAAAATAAATTCCAATACAGAAATCAAACCCACATATACGGAGATATGTAAGCTTATAAAATTCATCCACGCACTCGCATACATAAAAACGTACGTGGAAAAGTAAAATAACATCAGTCACGTAGAAATGATTGACAAAACTATTGCAACGTGAATCACAAATACATAGCAACATTCAAACACAGCCACACAAATAGAAAAGAAACCACAGACCCAAAGTTCAAAGGGAGTTTTTGAGACATGTGCTCTCACATCCACCTCTAAACAAACCCATATCGCACACCAACAAAAAGAGGATTTGTTGGACAGCCGTCAAATTACAGTTGGTCAATAACGACTACAAGATAATCTACAGTATTTGTGCACTTCTATCTATTTACAGCAGTATGTACAGCATCTACATCTGATTAAAATGCTGTGATTTTACATTTGTTTAGGTGCTGCACCAAAAGCTTATCAGTTTCTCTCATGGAAATATGGGGAATTTCTTAGGCCTTAGAATCTGAGAACAATTTTGAATATAAATATAAACGGTGATCTCGAATCGATCAATATATGTGAGTAATCATGCATCACATGGCCGTCTGATATATCAAATACATACATATAGGATGATAGATGTACACACACACAAACGTTACCCCAGCATATACCATTATATGTGAAGATTGTATTTAGTATAAATCCTTGATTTCATGAACACATTCACCAATACCAAGACAAGAACGTTACATACCGGCATGCATATTTGTGTAGACAGCATATGTATGTATATGTATGTGCTTGTCTGCAGCATGATTGTGCATGGATGGATAAATAATTTTCTTAAAGTTATTTTATACAATCTGTCCATTATGCTGTCCATCAATTTGTCAAAAAACTGTAGCAGTCGTCATTATTCTCCCAAACCTTCTCCACATTTAGCACGGCGTTATCGTCAACGTATTCCTTGTACGTTGGCAGCACAAGTGTTAGAGGAAGAAGGCATCAATTTGTGACGTTTTTGCTGTCCATTTGTATTATTACAGAAAGAGTTGTTTGGAAAAAACAGAGGGGAGGTATACAAATTTCGGTAAAATATATTTATTGTTACATCTTACCCCATAGTACAGGTTTTAAAATCTCCCAATTATTAAATGTTATCCATGATCGTATACCAACTCTTGCGAACTATAGCAGAAATGATTTGTTGCCGAAAATAATCTTTATTTCTCTCTTCGTTATGTTTTTTTTTTTTTTTTGCTTGAACAACCAAAATACGAGTATGTGCTACGCAAAGATGTATTAATTGCAAACATGTACATTTTGTTGTCGCATTGATATAACACGAAATGACATTTCTCATTTACACTTTCTCAAGACCAGTTACAAATTTATGTGTCAGAATACTCTTCTCTGCGCAAGAGATTCCTCAAGAAACTCCCGAACTTACCTGTAAATGCCGCATATTTTTTTAATCTTTTTCAATAAACAGCATGATTTTATACCATAAAATAAGTAGTATATATAAGTATGCTTAGTTGACTTGGTTTTCAAAAGGTCTCAAAAGTCACGGAAGTGGCTGGTGAATGATTTTCATCTTTGTCTGAATCTATTAGTACTTTTTCGTCAACATATTTGTATTATTTTAGGGCCAGATGTTATTCATTTCATTGTAGTGTTCAGTGGCTTGCTTTAAATATGGCCATAAATGACATACAAGTTCATCCACCACAACACTTTATAGTAAAAATTAATAAGTCATAAGTCTTTTTAAATGAGAACCAAAAATTTAAAAAAAAAATTAATGGCCTGTCTTCAATTATCTCTTGTAAAATATGCGCTACAAATTTGTTTAATTAACCCTCTAGCTATTCATTTTAGTGCACCTTACTGGTAATTCTTAAAAAAGGATGAAAACAAACTTTTAACGTTTTTCACAAGAACTAGTGAAATGCGTTTTTTTATTTTTCATTTATTTTATTTATTTCACACAATATTGGGCGAAATTGTGTGAATTTTAGCCGCCCCTGGAAAAATTTGCAGGTGCCCGTCTGATTTATTGAAGATGGACTACACTCACCTATTGCAATTATTGGGTTAAAGACTGCGTGATTAGACCAACAAGCACTGGAGAAAAACCACACTACACATTATAAATAAACATAATGCATAAGTTTATTGTGCTAAACGCTAAATTAACTATCGGTGACGACAAATCTGACGATTCATTGTTGTTTGGGTCTGCTATGACGGCTCGTCGAGTTTGCTCCAAAAATGACGTCTTTCAAATTATTAGTTAAATACAGCCCTGTTTATAACATTTTTCAGATTAGTCACAAAAGACAGCAAAAAGTTGAATAGAACTCGGGTCTATCATTTGGGCGGAATACTTTTTTCTATTCATTGGAGGTGTTTTATTTGCTATTAAGCTATCAACTCCGGCTTAGTTGTGGAAGTTTTTAGGACAAGTAGCAAACTTCTCTATAGAGCGTAAAAAAATGATACTGTTTTCGATAAATTACAGCATTCGTATGAGTTTTTCACCTGTTTGTACTATTCTATATCGGTTTATGGCTTTTGGTAAAAAACAAAAAAACAAAAAAAAGAACAAAATGATATTATAAATAATTGATAATTAGTTAAATAGGAAACATGATATTAACTAAGTCAGAACGGTGATCAAAATTAAAATTTGGTGATTGGCTAAGCCAGAATCGATTATTTTTCGAACAGGCAAGACCCTTCGCAAGTGGTTTTCCAGACGTGGATCAGGCACGGGTTATTAATATCGATCGGTCGGTTATGCTGCTTGCAAATATATTTCATGGTAAACAAAGAAAGTATTTCAAAGGAATTTGCATTGTTGAGCGATTGCTGAAGGTTGACAAAATAATATGTAAGTAACTCTGGCATAAATTCATCAGAATTCATCCTAATTTCTAATTTCTTGTCAAACATTTTTCTTTTCATTTTGAAGGTTAATGGACGTTGATAGAAAACCGGACTGTAAATTCTTGGAATTTAGGTTTTTAATTACAAAAAAGAGAAACAAATTCATCTGTGTCCCACGAAAGGGATATGGGACAGCTTCTCTCATTTAATGAACTTATAAGCATTCCATTTTTAAACTCACTGTAAGATACCCATTGTTTAATGGGGATTCTGGACAGAAGTGTGAGAATCTTTCGCTAAACTCGTCGATTATTCGACTACTAGAATTGTTCGTCAACATATCCAAGTAGCCACTACTTAAATAAAACAAATGTTTGTGTTGAGAATATAACGCACCTTCATACGTACAACAAATCATACTAACAATCATACGCCAAGATCGATCAATCATTTCACAAATAAATTTAGGCAAAGTCAGGTTGCCTTGTTATGATTTTGAAAAACAAATTTTGAAACGAAATCTGCGGAATCCAGATTTTGATTATGAAATTTCAGTAAATTCATTCAGTGTACAGCCTTTTATTGAATATTTTATCTTCAATTCAATTGAAATTAAACATCGAAAATGATTAAATAACCCGCCTATATTGCTGAAAGTAACAAAAATGTAAATGTAAAATGTAAAAAAATGTAAAATGTAAGACAAATATACAATTTTCATCAGTAGTATTCAAATGTAACTAACAAATTTTTAAATACCAAAAATTTATTGTAGAATTTACCCCGTGGTGAATTAGCATTTCTAAAATTTTATATTTAGTTCAAAAATACGAGTTTTTGTCTGTCTTTTATGGACAGATAATTCACATATAGACGAGGAAAATGTAGTAAAATCACATATAGGAAATGTGCCTTCAAGCTTGAAAAAAACTCCAAAGAGCTTTTGCAAATAATCAAATGAAGTTAATAATATGAACGACGTAAAATTAACTGAATAAATAAATGATCGTTGCTATCAAACAAAACAAATATAATACGCTTATTAATGTTTTTCTTATTAGATGATATTTTCTTTAGCGTTATTTTAAATTTGTAACAAAGTTTACATTATCTCTGGATTGGAGCGTTATTCTGGCACCGAAAATATAGTTGTAGTAGCGTTTAATTCTTTTTATAGCCTTGCGCGTATTACTTTGGTCTCTCATAATAATTTTTAGGAACCGCAGTATCATCTGGTTTTGTTGTCTACAATTACCATATGGCCTCCCTTGGATTATCCCTTTATTTTATATCTTTCTTTTGTCGCAAATCAGTCCTTGTTTTCGTATAACAACACAAAGTTGCATGTGTGTGAATGTATGTTTATATTCGATGAGGATGTGTTTGTCTGCGAAAGTATTTGGGATAGCGTTATTGCATTATAGAATAAAGTGTAACTCACATACACAGAAACACATACTTGCTGAGACATCATCAGAGACTGCATAGAAGAAGGAAAGCAGCAGCTGTCCATCATTTTGTCTTCTCTATAAATTTTCTATTTTAAATTGACAGGAACTTGACTCGAATTTCTCTCTACAATAAAATTCTACAGTTTACAGTGACTGACGGCGACTGACAATAACGACCGAGGAAAGAGTGAACTGGAACGAAAACAGTTCCATTCGATATTTTTAGTCGCTGTCGCTGCAGTTGCAAGTTGTTGTAGTGTTGTTGTTGTTGTCCTTGTCGTTGGTTGCTGGTGAAGAATTGACGGAAAGACTGACATTACTCGTAATGATTACAATTGTCGAACTGCACCAATGTGTTTCCTCTTTTACATCATCCTGAGGGTACAATTGCAGGAACAAAGAGCATACATATACACGGCAATGAGAGGAGTAATGCAGGGATTATATAAATCTCTTTAAACATCTAGGACAGCCTAAAGTTCGTCCGTATCGAATTTTTCTATAATATTTTGTCCACCGTTTATGCATTGCACTATATAAATATACGACTACATTCGCTGTTCTCATTCCTTACACCCGCAAAATATCTTATTTATTAAAAATTAACATTGTTTAAGTTTCAAGGCGGAAAAGTATAGTTATATGTATTCGCCTTTTTTGTGCCTGCATCGATTTGAAGATATTTTCAAATAGGAGTAGTGAACGGGTTAACGGGTTGGGTTTTACCAACCAATGATCACCAATTATATAAAATCCATTATAGAAATCGCAGTCCCGTGAACTGAATTGTAGACATCCTCACCCTATGGTATTTCGACAACACTGAGTGGCTTCGTTTTACAATTTTGCACTTTAAATTACGAGTATAAAACATTTAACATCTAACTTTCAACTAGATGTCAATGTGAAAGTGTTTATCGGGTTTAAAACAAGAGTAGATATGATAAAACTAGTACAGAAATTTTAGTCAGTTGAAATGACTTACTTATTTCTTCACCCGACGTCCTTTTGCGTTGCTGCAGAAGAGGCAATGGTGCGGGGAGCAGCTTATTAAGTTGCTTTGTTCTTGTTAAATGATATATACTCGTATCTTCATTCCTTATTGTGAAGGTATAAAAATACTATAAATTAAAAGGCAATTAAAGAGGCAAAATTGTAACTTTCTAAAGTCCTTCGTTTGGGAAATGTAGACGAAGTTGTACTGAATGTAGTGCAATTGAATGAAATATGCGAATCAGTGAATATGTAAGGGAGGGCGTGGTTATTTGGTTTGATTTTATCACATTTAACCCAGCATTATAGGGCAAGATAGTTGGCAAGAATTTAATTAATTTCAGGCCAGAAAATATAGATTGCGGTGGAAAATTCAATTTCGAATTTAGCCAAATTCGGCATAACTGATTGAAAGATATGAATGTAAGTAAATGTTGATTAGGTCTGTTATTTGTATGGGAGATGCCAGGAAAGGCGTACTTATTTCATCAATTTTCTCCAGTTGTATAAAGAATTAAAGGATACCATAACGGACTAGAACACCGCAGTAAGAATTTACAGAGGAATAAACGAATGTATGTAATTGGTCAATTTGCTTAGGAGATACCAGAGTTTGTGTGCGGTGATGTGATTTTCAGTCTGTGACACTACTAAATTTGATCAAATTTAATGCAACTAGATCATACCTTTTGACCTAAGAATATATAAGTTAAATCGGTGTTTTGTATGTGAGCTGTCAGAAGTGGTGAGGTTAATCGGTTGATATTTTTAAATTTTCCCAGATATTATAAAACAACGCAATGGGCAAAAATTTAGACTACTGCAGGTTAGGTATAAGGATTTACAGGGATAAAGATGCATTTTAGAAAATCGGTGAATTTATATGAGAGGGGAGGGTTAAGTTAGCCACAATGTTGTCATAACCTATTTATAATCCCAAGCTACGACCAGAAAATATTAGACCGCGAAAGTTTCAAAACACTCCATAAAGATTTACGACAGTTAACGTGTCCACTAGGCAGTCAACCAGCCAGGCAGACGGGCACCGCGCAATCCTTATGGAACGTATTTGGTCAAAAGATACTTGGTATATTAAACTCTTCCTTCTAGGAGTTACATTTTTAGGTGTACCAAATGATGTATTTTTCGTTCCTCTGAGTGAAGATATGAATATAAAATATTACCATTAACTACCATGAGATGTAGGAAAAAGTACGTACGACCTACTGAGCAGCTGTCGCATATGACCTACGGCACTTTAAAACACCGAACTACATCTAAAAGCAATCATGTAACATGGTACAAGAATCCTCCAATTTCAGCATACACACAAAGGCCTCCACCAAATATCCTAAAAGAGCGAAATACTAATAGGTAACGTCTTGTTCCTGAAGCCCTTCGCCATGTCTTGCGGATATATCGAGTGTGAAATATGTTATAGTTGGCGCCTTCTAAAAACAAATTTCCTGTGGTTGCTAAAAGGAATCCTTGAAAATACTTGTTAGAGACCAAAAGAAAGAAGGTCATATCCCTTCCACAATGCACTAACATATTAGGCATGTCAAAATAATTCTGGTTTCCGCCTTCAAATCGAATTGTGCGTGTTGTAGACAGTGCCGCCAATTTATCCATTTTACTTTTAAATTTAGCTTTTTTTAGCATAATTAGAGACCAAGTATATAGTTAACGTTATTCTATTCTCTGGCTTTTTCATACATTTTGCATATTTTTATATCTTTACCTATAGAGAAAAATCATACGCGGATGGTGGACACGAGAAATCGAATAAATCTGCACCGATTTTAACTTCGGAAATGATAATTATTTCTCAGGCCTATTCTAGTATCTCCCATACAAAATTGAGAATTGGACAAAACCTGCTTTTACACAATTATCTGGAATCGATTAAGACGATATATGTATGCAAGATTTGACGTGGCATTTTGTACTGATTAATATCAAATTTTTAAATCAAACTTTCGTAGTGAAACCGTCTTACAAACCTGTAATTTATAATGGCTTTATTATTGTCATTATCGATTTCAACGTATTGTCGTTTTCTAGGAATAGATTAAGAACCACTGCTTAGTATTAATAAAATCACATTATTTGGATTTTTTTTGTAAAGGTTACTTTATGTAATAACCCGAAATGCTAATATATTTTTGCTATAAACAAAAAACCTTTTTTCTTTTTTGAAAATGACTGTTGGTCGAATTCAGAAGTTAGGATCTCGAATTTATGCTTTTAGAAATTTTCGTATAAATTTAGATGAAATAAACTTCGTAGTTCGTTCTAATATATATATATATATATATATATATATATAAATATACATATATATATATATGTATATCTTTATTTATTTATTTATTAGCCCCTCATATTTCTTTCCGCATTAAATTCCTTATCATAAGTGCATCCTAAACTATCTGAAGAAGGCCTTGTCCATTCTATTACTGGTATGCAATATATTAATAATTAATTCTGCATTATTACATTTTTATTAACGCCAGAATCGTAACCGTATTTCATAATTTTCGAATTTACGAATGCAATCAGCATACATACAAACAACACTGCGCTTGCAGGAATATTTTCAGTTATTATTTGGAATTTTCCATATGTTTATGCACAGCACCAGGTCTCAATTATTTCATGTAATTGCTTCATATTTTCATTCGTTATTTTCCTGCTATTTCTTTCTTAATTTACAGGTAAGTCATCAATTGTTGTTTAAACTAATTTCTTCCTGCTCGCTTTATCATTCGGTATGAAAAATACTGAAGCAGAAAAACTTACCCACATCCAATCAATGTATTTTTCGCACGTCTGGTGAGTAGAAACAGAATAGAATGGTACAGATTTTGAACTAAATGATTTATTAGCTTAAGTTTTAAAAATCAACCTCATAAATCGCTAATCGACAAGTACAGACATAGACTCGCGCACCTCAGCACTCCGACTGGGTGCGACGTTCGAGATTTCTTCGTGGTCGACGCATTCTGTTGGCCTATAAATTGCCGTTGTAACCTTGAGCCTCGCAATTGTGTTTAAGTAATAATAAATATTCATATTTAATAGCTGCTTAACGCAAAACACAGCCATATAAACGTTTACATTTTCAGAGAATGCAACCAGACACGGGAGTGAACGGGTGATTACGCGTATAATTTTTACCTTCCCATTGAGGAGATGATTAAACGCTGTGCTGATGTACATGATCGAGCACTGATGGCAGTGATGTTAAACAGGAGTCCACTATCCTCTATATATCGAACTGCATTTGATTGGACAGATTTATGAATTTTTCTCATTTGTGTTTTCGCTTGAATCAGAAAAAGCTTATCATAATTTTTAAACGATCTATTTAGATTTGCAAATAAATTCCTCTATATTTCACAATAAGCAAATTTACGATAGCTGTCGAGAACTGTATGGCTACAAATACAGATTATGATATCGTTTAGAATACTCGGGAATGATATTGTTATGAAATCATATTTTCAAACAATACCTATATATTTTTAAACATGTCGTATTTTAAGAACATTATAATATCGTTCCGCTTCGTGGTCTGGGAGGTGAAAAGTTCTTTTTATTTCAACTGGAGTTAATGTGAAAAATTTAAAAAAATACACATTCGGTTCGCAACATTATTTACATTGCGGTTGTAGAATACAACATTAGTGCTACAAATAAAAAATTATTTAAAATAAATTTATTCATTATGATGTGGTATTCATTATGACATAACTAAAAATATCGCCTAAATACTATATGTCGGTTGATTCAGAAAAATAAAAAATATAAATTTATTTTATAACATAACCTTTATTACCACACAAAAGAATTAATCTTCACATGTTTTTTTAAGATTTTTTCATTGAAATATTTGCCGTAAATGTGTCATTCATGTTCCATTCTGAAGTTCAAATTTTCGATGATGCGTTCTAGCATTTCGAGTGGTATTTCGCAAATCACGTGAGTAATGTTGGCATCCAATTTTCTATCGCGAATGGCTTAGCAAGGTAGACTTTGAAATTTACCAAGCCCCATAAGAAAATGCCCAAAGAACTGTTCTGGCGACAGCGCCGTGATTCAATGGGCTACGTAGCAAGCGACGGGGTTCGCAATAGTGGGATTGGCATGAAAATATCCCATAGCCGCATACATAAAACTTTGAAATTAAACAAAATCTCTAGAAAAATAGAGCTGAACTAATCTCTAGAAAAGAGCTGAACTAATCTCTTGAAAAATAATACATTTTTATATCTAACTTTTCCATATATTTTATCATTTATTCGTTGACTAAAGTCAATATGCTTGGTACTATATAGATAGACTGCTGAAGAATTTTGTGTCTAATTCAAGTACAGATTGACAAATATTCAAAATATTAATCTTTTACTAAGTGAATTACTTAGAAATTTGTTATAATAGATTAAATGTTCATCCTAATGATAGGATGCGCACTCTCATTCCTTACAGTCAGGAACTGCTGGTCAGCCAGTCCGTGTGTCATCGAACGTGATAAAGTGATAATCGGACGGCGCAATATCTGTAGAATACGGCGAATGCGGTAAGATTTCTCATTCTAGGTAGGTTTTAACGGTCTTGGCCACGTGAGGCCGAACGTCGTTACACTGAAAAATCACTGTTTCGTGCTTCTCCGCATATTGTGGGCGTTTCTCATGCAGAGCTTGGCTCATTCGGATTAATTGAAGTCAATACCGGTCCCCAGTGATGATTTCGCTTAGTTTCAATAGCTCGTAATAAATAATACCGACCTGGTTCTACCAAATACAGAGCATAACCTACGCAGCATCGGCCGAGGCGAGGACATAGAAGCATGACCGGTCAGCCCCCATGACTTTCGTTTCTTTGGATTGCTGCGTTGAAACCATATTTCATCACCCGTTACAATACGATGGAGAAAACCCGACGCTTAACGTCCTTGGCTTCAACTCGTAAGCAACCCAAGTTCTTTGCCTTTGAATCATCTACAACGCATATAATCTCTTAAAAATATCTTAGCGGGAAACTCTTAGTACTAAAGCAAGCTCTACCTGCATTTGACGCGGATCCCTATCAAGAAATACAGTCAATTCAGTGTCTTCGAAGGTTGTTCGTCTTCCTTCTCGCGTACGGTCATCAACATCCAAATCACTGTCTTTAAATCGGCGGAATCAATCTCGGTACGTTGTTTCACTTAAAGCAGCATCTCCATAAACGTTTTGAAACTCTCGATGAGCTTTAGTCACCGTTTTCTTTGATAGAAGGAAGAAAATCAATACTTCCCGCACATGACGATTATTTGTTCACAAAATCATGCATATTCACATAGCCTAAAGAAATGACGTCAAAAGAAAACCACGATTGTGTCGAAGCAGTATGTTATTCATATGCCTAAGCTTGGCTCATGACATTTAGGCTATGGCGGAATCAACTAGCACTTGCAGCTGGCGCCATCTATTGCAAACAGCGGGAACTTAGTTGCTCACCTAATATTATGAAGTGATTGATGATTTTTTTTAATAGCTTTTAGTCTACATGTACATTTACATTCAAGTGACTGTTGAGAACGGCATGAATGCCAGAATAGTGAACTATTCAACTCCTCGAAAACATTTCTATACAAATTTGCATGATGATACGCAGTTTCCTATAAAATTTTAGTGTTGAGTTAAAAGGATCTCTTTGATCATAGTAAGAAAACGTGTCTAAATTTGAATTATTTTATTTCCTATTATACTGACATTTTAGTACTAGCTTCCGACCGAACGTATAGCACCATTTGTTGATATTATTTTCCAGCTGCAGGTCACCACACATCTAGCCTATTGCAATATCATCATTCTCATTATCTTGCTGTTGCGTGTAAACGTTGACAATTTAACCAGGTTAAACGTAGCAAAGTGTGTGACTGGTTACATCTTTTATCTTATCCACCAATGCTTTGTACTCACATCCCTTCCCCCATTCGGTTTTTTTTTCACTTTTTATTGTACAACATTGTACACCAATTTGTCAACAGCTAAATGGAGGCTTAAAAGCAACACAAAGAAACACAGAAGCAGAATAAGTGCGAGGGCAGATATAAATGAAGAAGGAAAAACTTTCCAACTTCAAACTGTGATCAAAAACCAACACTTCCGCATGAGCAACTCATCATTTAACAGCACAGAAACTGTTGACACCGCCGCTTTGTATGTGGACACATACAAAGGAAACAGCACAACGTGCACCAACACACGTACCCATACAAATACATAAATGTTCCCAGTGAAACACACTCCCAAACAAAATATAAACAAACGTCTGAGTGATATGGAAAAACCTTCCATTCCTATACGTCGGGATAGGGGAAAAACTGACAGCGGACTGAAAGAGTAACATTCTGTTGAAGCAACAAGTTCCGCCACTATGAATGATCAAACAACAGCAGCAACAACATAGGCGACAATGTCGACAAACAAAATTGAAATGAATTGTGGCACAGCTTTGAGTGAATACACAAGACGATACGGCCGCAACAAAAAGTATAACAGTGCGAATAGGAGGATGGTCGTTGAAAGTAATGGTAAACTTGTAACAACAGGATATACTCGTATAAGAAGGTTGAATGTAAAGAAGGTCTGGCAAACAATCACATCCGAAGCAGAATATATCTCCAAAAGGAGTTAGATATCTACTTCCTAGACACTATCCTGCATTCTTGTCCTATGTGGGATTATAAGCATGGGTATAATCATTTAAAATGCTTCGAATTAAACGTTTTCTGAATTTTATCCACATTGCCACTTCTCCTGGTTTTATAATTTTGGTCATACAAAATTTGTATATACTCCCTTCCCTATTGATTTGGCATACTGTTTTGTTGTATTTGTCAATAATGAAAACAACAATTTTGTAAAGCCGTTTTCTTGAACAAACTGGTTATTTCTTCATATTTGCGGAAAACTGAATGTGTTGTTAAACATTTATCAACCCGTTGAGGAAGATGTTAATTGAAAATTATGATAAATTTACAAAATATAGGAAATGGGAAAAACTAACTGTTGGTTCTAATCATCCTACTTCGAATCCTAATGCAAATATTTAGCAAATGTAGAGGACCGAAGGTATGTGAAAGTTTCAAGTTGATTGCATTTTGATATATCTGAATTCTTCATGTTTATTAATAGTGGTTACAAACCAATCAATAACAATATTAAATGGACTGTTACTGCGGCTGTAACCATAACCATGCCGAAAAAGGAAAGTCTTTAAATCGTCGTTTACAATTCTAGATTCCTTAATTCGAAATATACTTACATTCACATTAAAACTATATAATAATTGTACTCCAAAAATAAGTACAAAAATAAATATTCCCATCTAAAAACACTACACCGATTTCAACGAGTCACCCATCAGTTAAAATGTGGTTTACTTGGCCCGTGTGGTTTGCACAATATTTGTATGAAAAAGATTAATAATCAATAATGAATTAATAACATTAATAAATTACGAAGGGGTATTTTTGGCCATACATACTGATTTTGCTACCAACCTACCAATTTATTGTGGAAGTGCAGAAACTGTGGCCGAACCGAATTTGTATCGTCGTTCCTATTTTGCGCATGTCGAATTGTCTTTTGTGACATCTCTCAAAAATATACATGACATATATTACTCATTGACCATGTTTGAAACTAACGGCTCCAATTCTGCATAAATCTGCTTGCAAATCGCTGTAAGAAATCCTTATAACGCTTCACATTTCTCATTCATGTGCTCAAAAATCAAAGAAAAGTTGTGTGCATTGCCTGCTATTAATGCCTAAAACGATAGCCTTATTAAACTAACAAAAAAATTTGGTCTAGAATGTTACAATAGATGGAGGTATTATGTAGAAGGGTTTGCCATCAAAAACTCGTTTTGGTAAGGACATAAAATAGCCCTTATTGAATGTAAGCTCTCGATGTGGTAGCAGATGATAAACGTTGATAGATGTTGGAAGTTGTCATGGTTGGGAGCATCATGAATGAGAAAAGTGCTGAAAAGTATCTAACTTGATTGGAAAAACGAGCTAGAACTGTATGCTATGTGCGGAAAAAGATATTTTCTGATAAGGTCATTTATAAAGGGAATAGCTTATTTCGTAGTATGTCGTCCTCTATGCTATACCTATAGATCCACGTTGTGTAAGAAAAAGAAAAAAAGAAAAATAAAAAGAAATAGTGGCAAGAAATATCTTGAAGCGTAAGTTATTAACCAGCCTTTGAAACACATGAAATATGTGAAAATATTTGGTCTCCAATGGACTTCATAAATGTATCATAAACTTATATAATTATATAAACTAAAATCAACCGTAATTTTTGTTTCTAAAAACACCAAAAATTAAAAAAAGATTTTGTTTGTTTTTTGAAAATAGATATCTTGGCTTGTATTAGAGTCGTTTTTAGTATTATTGTTTCCTTGGAAATAGTCAACAATAATAAAAATATGCATTGTCGTTCTACAACTGTGAACTTCAAATGAATTTTTGATACGATTTTTGTTTTTTTTTTTTTGGCGCAATTGTTAACATTTTATAATTTTTGAATTTTATTCTCTTGGAAAAGAAAATAGAAATTAAAATTGATTGAAAATAATACATTTATGAAAATAAGAAACAATTTTGATTTTTATAAATCAAAAGTATCTTAAAAATCATTTTTTACTGTTATTTTTAACTGTCTGACTATTTCAAATATCAGTATAAAACTCAAAAATAATTATTACAAATGATCTATATAAATAACAATAAATAATATAATTTCGTGTCATATTTATAATGCTTATTGAATGGCAACCGTTTCCATACATTTCACGCATATTTAGAACGTCTCTTTCCCAATAATTTTCTTAGCTAAAAATGATCATAGAATTCAATTTTTACCACGGTGCTTTTATGTATCAAGGAAGGGAAATATTGAAATTTTTGAAAAATGTCATGTTATTAATTATTTTCTAGTTAGTGAAAGGAAAAATGTCAGATTCCCAAAATAAATAAACACTTTTGATACTTCCCGTAGCTTGTACATAGCCATAGAAGGATCGCCAATATGGCCAAATGTCTAAAAATTTCCGCATTCAATATGCGTGCCTCGTAAAAATCCAACGAAATCCAACAAGAGCAAAACTATTCGCAACAATTTGCTTGACGCGCACAGCCGCCAAGGAAAAGAGTAACAAATCTGATGATTGAAAACTAATGGAGAATTACTTTTTTATTATGTTGTTGCTTTAAAATAAAAATTGCACAAAATCAAGAACATCATAAACGGGCACAACTAAAAGCAGAAGTATCGAAATTCAGATGATGATTTCCAAATTTATTGTTGTGCGAAAATGAGTGCTCCCGCCAATGTTGCTACAAAGTTGCTACTGCCAGAGTCGAATGAAAGGAAATGAAAAAAGAAAAACTCCAACACAAATACGAAATCATTTGGTAAATGTGCTCATATTTGCTTGACTTCAATGCACGTCATGGAACAGTAAAGCAAGAAATTATTTTCCAGAAGAGAGATGTCGCAAAACATCAACACTTCATTTGTGGTTTCCGCAACAAATTGTATTGCCTCAAACACCAAATGTTTACCCCTATTTAGAAATTATTCATGTATGTTTCATTTCTCGCAGCAATTAGAATTTTGTGAAGAATAGAATCTGTTAAATTTGCTCCAATTGAACGAATGAAATTTGATAAAGTGGTGGGATAAAATTTCGGTAACCGTATGAAAAATATAGCGCAAAAGAATTATCGCTTGAACCCTTTTTGTGTTCGAATTGAACCCTTCAAGATTTCTATGTATAATGAATTATTTCAACTTTGTAATTAGAAATTTTCCAGCGATAATGGAAATGCCCAATATCTTTAGTTTCTTTTTCTTTGTTTGTTTCTTTGTTTGGTCTGCAACTGCAGAAAAATAGGGAAGAGTTTTCCACCAACAACAAGTGGTTCAAACGAGTGGATCTTGTTGAGACATTCCTTATAGTAGTGATCTTGAGTAGTTAATTTCAATTATGCAACTGTTACTGCAATAAATCTCAGGATCAAGTATATTTAGTGAAGATCCCTTATTTGCTTAGTAAAAAACACAATTAAATATATTGAATATCATTACATTTTGATAGATATAAAAGCAAAAAACTAATTGTCGTTGAACAGCCACAGTAAACAAGTGCAGCAATTGCACATTTGAACAAAGGAAATTTATCTTATTTTTGGTCAGGACCCATTAAATAAAATAACACATTTGACAACCTAATTTTCTTTAAATTTAGTTAAGACGTTACCTCACTGCAACAATTGTTCGTAAAATTCCAATATGCAAAATTATTCCAAAATGTGACCACAGATTACGTTTATCATCTAAACGTACTTATTTAATTCATAGAAGCACATCCTTTGTCATCAACTTTTCTGCACTGCTTGTCATCACTCAAGAAACCATGCAGAACACCCGTAATTTAAATACGTCTTTGAATATTTGCAAATTTGCTTAACATATCACAACTAATGTGATTTATATCAATTTCGAAATCTCATTATCTTCACTATAATCACAAACTATCACTTGCATGTCACTGGAGGTAACGTCTCACACGGAGACATACACTCACTCTATCCACGCCCAGTTCGTCGTTACGTATTATCACAGCCACTGTATGTTTCTAATGCCGAATGGTGTTGCCGTTATTGTTTATGGAAGACATTATATGCCTCATCATCTGCATGTATGCCTCGGCGAAGGGTAACCCAAAATAAGCAACCGGAGAATAACTGAACATGCAGATGAAGCTTTCTGAAGGTTCCTCCTTCAAGGAAAATGTATGTCACCATCACCATCACCATCATCGTCATCGTCACCAGCGCCAACACAAGATGTTGCTGTTTATGAAGTCTGCAACTAAAAATAACAACATCAGGAGGATGTGTAGTACATCTATCTATCCATAATGCCACAACCAACAGTATTTCACCAGTTATTTGATGCACATGCTTAGATTTGCTTGATGTTTCAGTTGTTGCTATTGCCGCCGCCGCTGTTGCATTTTGTTGATGGGGCCTGAGACTGTTGTCGTCGCCGTCGCACTTCATTTTCGTTGCACACATTTGTAAGTCATTATTTTAGCCTTCTTTACTACATTAGCATCATTTCACATCACATTATCATCATCATCAACATTGGGGTCCTCTTGATCCTCATCGTCGTTCCCGTCATCATCAGCATCCTCAGTTTCCTCATCACTGGAGGAATGGATTTTGCATCGCATCATGTCATTTCATATTTACTTCAAAATGTTGGTAATCTGCATTATCATCTATTTGTATAGGGCACAAACGAGGGGTGAGGCAAAATGTACGAGGACGAAACATTCCATAACAATTGTTGGGTTTAAATTGCAAACTGAGGAGGCTATTGATAACGTACTGTTCAAATGTAACTTTTTGTGTTCGGAAGAAAATATCGTCGGATGGGTTGTTTCAATTTCCTTAATAATATGTTGTAATCTTGACCTTTCTTCCTTTCCTCAGTTTCAGACAATCGTCCAGCAATGTAGTTGGATTAGATCATGAACTGTATAAAGAAGACACCGTGAGCTAACCAAATATATATGAAAGTGTTTTCTTGTCAGCTCATTTTCTCGTCAAAATTCGACCAACAGGTTTTGATAAATCTGTTCCAAAATCATGGGTGGCAATTTTCTCACTTCTTTCAATTTGTTATTTTTTTACCGTTTCGCTAGTTGTGATATTTTGGAAGCTTAAAAGATCAGATAACAAAAACATAGTGAGTCACACTGCCTCGCGATCTCCGATAACCTCCCATAAATTTTCTTTTTTTTGTCTAGTGCTTCTGAATGTAATACACGGTAATATTATGGACTGGGGACGACTATTTATGTATCTGTACCAGTAAGATAATTTTAGATAACCTGAAAATGTCATTATTGTGGAACGTCGTTCAGTCCTTGTATGCTCAAGTTTTTTCTGCTGAATATTTCTCCTGTCAAATCTATATTATATACAGTATGTATGTATATATACATTTTTCCTATCCACGGTAAATAGTATAGGGTTATCCACATTTCGTTTTCAAGTAAAGTTAAATAAAATGTATATAAAGGTATGATTTCGATGAAACTTTTATTTCATTATAATGCTGGGACCTTGCCATTATGTACGAAATACAATGTCATTTAATTGGTTACAGTAGTGGATGATTTTTAGGTTCCTCCAGCGATATTTTAATTTTTCATTTTTTCCAGTCATTTTTCATGTTTAGTCACTTTCTCCGGATAGAGTGGCTTTTCCACAATAACTTCTGAGCTCCACAAACGACCACTTTAGTTGTTGACGTAACCACCGAGTGAGAAATGAGCTTCATCGCTGAAGAAAGTTTTGTTCGATTGAAAGCCCATGTTTGAGTCACCACTTTCGTAGTAAGTTTTAACTATGTTCACGCTTTCTTCGGTTAATAAACGATCTATATTCGTAGAAGGCAAACTTTTCAATGAATAAATACTATTACAGATGACAGGAATTTAACAGCCTTACCAGACCGGCGGTTTTGAAACCAGTAAATGGACAAGAAGTGGACGTATCAGAAATGGTCACTTATTATATTTCTTATATTGTATACCGAATACTATATTGGAATGTATAGAAACATGTGGTAAAGATAAAAAAAAACCCGAAAAGCAAATGAATGTGACTAACATTGAAATAAAATATAGTTGCTGATTTTCATAACAGTAACAAACAACAGTTTCAAATGTTGGAAATACTTTCTAATTTTACTGAAAAAATAGTACCGCAAATTGGTTTCTCTGTCATTTTCTCCCAAAGCCGATTCGAAAAGTACTCATTCATGTAAATTCAGTTTTTTTAATTCCCTATTCGTCATACAGCTGTGAATTTTTATTCTCCCTTTCAGCTTTTTTTCTATTTACCCTCTTTTTTCCAGCGTTATTTAAGTTTAACACTTTTTCTTGCAAAAAATAAAACAAAAATTGGCTAAGTGAAAGTACATTTGATGATAATATAGGCCTTTACATTAAATTACGCTTACTGAAGACGGGGCTTTTGCCGAACCGTTATCTAGTAGCTGCTGTATAACGTGTAATTCAAAATTTGCTTAATTGCGGTCAAAAATCTTTAGTGTTTTTTTTTTTTCAAAATATGAAGATTTAAATTTTAGGCAATTAATTTCTTTCTTTCCCCCAAACGTTTTCCTAAAGCAGATTTCGTTTTACCATGTCTTTGGAAACCGGAAATTATATTTGCTTAAAATTCAAACAAGAAATATGATATGATATGTGCTGTCATCGTCTTTATTCTAATAAACATTTTTCCAATAACGCTGCTTTCGAAAAAATCTATGCAATAATTGTATTTTACAGACAGTTTCTGATAGTTTTCCTCTTTTTTTATGATACTAATCGAAATGGAACTAATAACGAACATTTAATAGCACTTTTGAATCCTCTTAAACAAACTCTATATGTATAGCGCCTATTGTCTCTGATATTCCGATGTCAGATATCGTGATAATTGCAACCATTATCTATATATACATATATTGTCTATATATATATATATATGTATTTATTTTGGTCTTTGCCATTGTTTTTAGTTTAATTTCGATTTCCAATTCTGAGATTCGAAGTGAAACTCGGAAAAATTGTTTATAGAATATACGAGTACAAACGGCATACATATATGCCACTCTTGATTCAGAGTTGAATTTGATACACCGAAGTAGAATTGCATTTCAGCGGTGAAAATTAATGGTTAATCCATGAAGTGCTTTCAGCGAGGGGGAAAAATGGACAAGATTACGGAATTGTTTGCAATTTTTTGTCGTCATTACCGACCCTCAAGTAGTTACGAAAAGCACTTTGAAGAACTTCCCACGTTGAAACGTTGGACAAATGCATTTTGTTGACAATTCCTTGTTAGCAAAATGCGTGTTTGAAGAAGGTGCGTATACGCACAATGCATACTCAAAGGCATGTTAAAATATGTACTTGATTGCAGTACAAAAATGCCATAGATTCTTGTTTAAGAGCAAACTAAACTAAAAAACAACAACAAATAAAGAGTTGATTAACTCACTGCTAATTAGATGTAATTACAAAAAAAAAAATAAATATTATTTAAAGAGCGATAAGGCAATGAAGAAACGTTTTTATGGAGAAACTTGCGAAACTTATGTTGCAGAGACGTTGTAGATTACCTTTAGTCAAGAAGACAGCAAGGACATACTTCGCGTCATGAGGTCATGACCTAGATTTATCGACCATATACTAGCTGCTTTTAAATAAAATTCGAGGTGAATTGAAAGCAAGATTTGTAGTGAGAATTATCAGTAGATTTGTTTTAACATCACCGAATCGATTTTAGAATAACCCTTGCGTAAGTCTGTATATGGACGATTTGGGTCAACACTTCTATGGAAACAAAACTAAATTAAATAAAATATCACATAGTTTCACAAAAAATAGACCTATTGCCCACAATAAGTTACAGCTTCTAAATAAATATAATATGCACTATTACAAAATCGACTCGAAATTACGTGTGAATCGGATTGTTTGTTTAATCAACTAAAATTAAAGAGCGCAAAGTTAACAAATTTATTTCGGATTTTGTCATATCCCCAATTGCATGCTGAAAATACCAGTATGGGCGTTATTAGATCGTTCAGTTGCGGTCCTAAGCTAAAATGTGTGAAAAAAATGCAGTGCATATAGATTTAGCAGATTTGGGTACACATTTCAAAAATTATGACAAAAAAATATTTTAGTGTTTAGGGGTGGTATCTGAAGGGGTGGGGGTGGTAACTACCAACCTGTCACCCGTTGCTTTAGCCAATATAAAATATTACCATGGTCAAATTTTATGTAAATCGTTATTAATAATTCCAGATTTCAGACGATGGTGGTACCGGAATAGGTGTGATAAGCTTGCCATTATAGTCTTAAGTGGGACTGAAGGAAAAAATGTCAAATTAGACACTGGATCGGAGTAGGTGCACGTTGGTCAATTCCAATATCGTGTTCACCAGTAATTCAACCAAGCTGATAGATACGGTGAGGTATGTTCCATTATCTTTAAAATATTGGGAGCCTTCCCCAATATAATGCACTGTTTATACCATCGTCCGTTAACTTATATATCATATGGCAAAATATGTGCCAAAATGTCAAAAGTACCAATTATATTTTGAACAAATGTGTTTCATGTCTGAATGTAAGGCAGCTGGTAAATAAGATATCTGTCATAATTGTTTATGCAACATAATATTTGGTTATTTCGTAGTTAGTAACACAAATGGGTCATTTCGATTCGCCCATTTTGATATCTCACAAAAGTTGGCTGATTTACAGAAAATCAATTTTAACTTCAAAATTTCTAAGCTTCAATAACCTATATTGTATCTACATTGTATTGCGTTATATTGCTTGGCAATAGTGAAAATAATTAACGTGGTCTGTAAAAAGCAGATTCATCCAATAACTTTTATTCAGTTGCGCTGAATTCAATTAAATTTGATTCACGTCAATCGGTTAAGCTTGGGAGTGCAAATGGACGCGAATTTTCGCAGTTCTAGCGAAAATATAGCTGGCAAGCTGCAGTAGCGCACGTTTTTATCAACTATATTGGTTCGTAATACTTGCCAATATGTAAGAAAATCTATCGAATAACAACGCATCTTCTAGTGCCTCCCGCAAGACCAAGTTAAACTATACTTTCTAGAGTTCATATCATTCAATTGCATTAAATTCTGATAAATTTAGCACACGTTAAGTATTTTATGAACTTAGGGGTTAGAATGAAAATAAGCTATATGCCACAGTACTTCTGGTGTCTCTCAATACACTTCCAATTGGAATTATCTTCGAAATTAAATCTTTTGCAATATGTAATTGATAGACTGCAGTAACCACAATATTTTCGAATTATATTATTTCATAAAAAAGTTTAAAATTTGAAATAATTGACTGAAAACCCTCTCTCTTTCTGATAATTCCCATATGCATTAGGCGAGCAATATAAATAATAAAATTGTTTTCTTGTTAGTATTTTTTTTTTTTTTTTTTTTTTTTTTTTTTTTTTTTTTGGTAAAGGCTTTTACATATTCTAAAATTTTTCATTGACTAATAAGAACTGGAAAGATTCTTTATATTACTATATTATTTTTTGCTTTTCATACCCCTTTAGTAAACACACCTTAATAATAAATTGGAATAATTGACTGAATAATATCTCTCTTTTAATTTGTTTTACGATAATTTAGATTCTGGTTAAAATGTAAGAAAAAGTTTAATGTATTTCTTACTTCTCTGCATATTTAAGATAGAAAATTATACAGATACTTTTTTGGTAGAAATTCTTTGAATTTATGAAAATGTATGTAAAAGTAATTAGTTTCCCATAAAAAACAAAAATTTTTTTTAAAGGGCCGTTCAGAAACGCTTTGTAAGCTATTCCATTAAATGTGAAATTGTTCGTAATTTTAATGAATTTATTTTGAAAGTAAATGAGCGAAAAAGTGTACATAGGCGAAAACCAGTCCATTCATCGAAAGCATATTTGTTAACATGACTTGCGATGTTAAGTAATGATTCGATGACACTCCAATTTTTGTTTCGTATTGGCAAATACAAAATGCAGCTTTTGTCCCTAAGCCAAGCTCCAAATAAAACGTGATATTAATGTTTGATTTTGAATTTTCCCACATTTTTGAACAAATCATAAAATATTTATCTTCGCAGGCAAAATGTTTTTGCGTCCACAATCTCTCCAGGCACTGTATTAAATACATTGTTTCCCAGTTTTTCTACTTAAAGTACAACATTGTATCAGAATGTACGATAAATGTAAAATGCAATTTTCAATTGCCCTTATAAGACATGGTTAATGATTTGTGAACGTCAATCAATTATGCTCAGTGTTAAAATTTCCAATAACTTTAGTTCCTCAATTTCTCCCTCACACCAATAGACTCACTTTATAAGTAATAACATAATTAACATTCTTATCCGAGGAGCGCTAACGAGCTGAGCCTGTTACAATGCAAAATATTTATTCGTAAAAAGAAATCTTTGAATTATTCATTATTGTGAATTAATATGTGATTTCAAGAAAAAACGTATAATAAATTTAGCAATTCGCTTATAACTCTCTTTGGCGATTCAGATGAATGCCGTCGTAAAGCATGGATCGCTTCTCGCATATGTCTATAATAATCATACCACAATATATCCATCCGTATATCGAGGAATATGGAAACTCGTAACTTGCGTGAAACATGTTAATAATTTACAATTTGGTATTCATAAATAAAGTGTCATACATGCAGGCAGACAAACGTACAAACGAACAATTTGGACGGTTGTTCGCATTTGACCAAAGTCAACGAAATGTCCGTCGGTCCGGTGAGGTAAAACACATGGTTAGTGCGAGTAAATGATGAAGTTTATTTTTCTCTTCGGCGTCATAATGCAAAATTGTTAGCATTGTACACTTGAAACGAAATATTAATTCAAATCATATTATTATGTTTCCGTAATTTTTAGAAGGAATGTAAAAAAGAGTTCAAACAAACAGAAATTTCAACAATTTCACCGGAGCAACACCAATAAGCATGTTGGGGAAAACCGATAATAAGTGAATATTTAAAGCCATAGTTTGCAAGAGTATTATTACATATCATGCCGATTGCGAAAATCGTTTTATTTCCATGCCATACAAATACACACTTTTATTTGGCAACGGCACGTTAGTCCAGGCTGTGTAAAAGAACCTTAAGTTAGCTCACCAGACTAAATGTATACACTGGCATATACCTAGTCCTGCCATATGTTCTGTTACACAATTTCCAGCGCTTATCGTTCAAAACTTCTTAACTTAACTTTTTTTTCAGAACACATGCACTGATTAGTGAAGAATACTAGTCAGTTTGGTTTCAGTTTGCAATCTATTAACATGGAGTGGGGCGTTAAAGAGAATCGGGTCGGCGTAATAGCGTTGCATAAGTGCGGAAAGAGTGCTGGCCAAATTTTCGAGTTGCTAAAACTCGGAATATCATTTATCATGCTCGCTTCGGCGAATTGTCTGGAGTAGAAGACAGGCCTAAAAGTGGTCGCCCGCGCGTTGTCCGTACGAGTGCGGTAGTAAAGGCAGTGCGTGAAAGAATTCGGAGAAATCCCCTTAGAAAGCAGAAAATCATGTCCAAGGTATTGGATATATCAACCATATCCATGTCTGGGCTGATTCGGGATGATCTGCATATGAAAGCCTATCGTCGGTCCACGGACATCTTCTAACTCCTCAGCTAAAAAAAATTAAGCTGGAAAGATGCAAGCACTTTTGCAGTGGCACGCGGACAATGGCAACAAACAAAATGACAAGATTTATGCCACTTCATCTAAGGAAGCGAAAAAAGTTGTTCCAAGGGTTCAACGTGAGCATCTTCTCTCTTCCGTAATGGTTTGGTGGGGGGTCTACCACCATGGTGTCACATCCCTCCATTTCTGTGAAAAGGGCGTAAAAACTGGTGCAAAGGTTTACCAAAAAGATGTGTTAGAGGGTGTTGTGAAGGGTTTGACCAATACCATTTTCAATGGACGTAGATGGATCTTCCAATAGGACTCTGCTCCTGCGCACAAAGCTAAAACCACACAGGAGTGGCTCAGAGTCAATATTCCTGGCTTTGTAGCAGCAGAAGATTGGCCATCAGGGAGTCCAGATCTCAATCCACTGGATTATGCTTTGTGGTCAGAATTGGAGAATATGGCTTGCAAGACTCCCCACAGAAATTTGGGAAGCCTTAAAACAGCATTAACCAGAGCAGCGTCCTCGATCTCCATGGAAATCGTACGTGCGGATATAGCCACACCGTTTGAAAGCTTGTGTTAAAGCAAAAGACGGCCATTTCGAGTGAATACAATTTCTTTTAATAACCAATATTGTCTTCTAATAAATTAAATAATTTTGAATACAATGTGAATATTGGTTTTTTTTATCGCGTTTTATATTTGTAGCAGAACATATGGCAGGACTATGTATATCATATTAAATGAGATGTCTACTATCAGCTACTGTAAAACACTCTCGATCTTGGATTTCCGTGGGTTTCGGACATGCATTACGTTGCTCAGATATGAACTTTGCCATGGCTGTGGAATCGGATCTTCTAAAACAATTTTTTTTTTTTGAGTGTATGGAACGCCAGTAGATATGCTAAACAGTGGTAGGTGGTTGTTAGTCGCTGGTGTTTCGGTGATCATGCTTAAACTGAATACCACATACAGACAAACACTTTAGCCGTAGTTAGCCAAGAGGTGAACATATGGACTTACCGTCCGTCCGCATGTCTGACTGTTGTTGAATGCATTTGTTCATGCCACAGCAGAAAAAATGTACGAGAGCGAACGAGTACAACAAATAATGAGCGAATGTTGATTGAGGTTATATATCATGCGGTGGATTGTTTGACTAACTACACCAATGTCGGCATACGAGTGTATTGAGAGTGTGCACAACCATAGGATACATTCAAAGAGGCTCTTACCTTGCGGTATAACACTGGACATTGAATGACGATCGTGTTGTTAGTTTCGCATTGTGTCCGTTGGAAGCAGCAACAGCAGCAGAAGGAGTAGAAAATAAGGTGAGTGCAATTTTATGATGAAAGTTGTTACAGGCAAATGGTGGCATGGGAAAAATGCTTCAAATAAAAATGCAAACATAAAAATTATGATTAGGCTTTCGGTTGGAAAGAAAGAGCATGCGGGTTAACTATGCAAAACCAGAAGGTAGACTTTTTTGACAAGTTACCATAATCATGGTAACATATTGGGGACTACTTGGCTTGTTAGCCCAAAAAGATGTGTGCAGTTTATTACAACGTAAAATAAGCGGGTTAAATATCCGAGGCTATCGGATATTTGAGAGGTATTTTTCCAAAAATTAACTACATTAAGTCAGCTAAAATTATTAATGTACGAGTATGATTGTGTTTACTTCATTTCGACGAAGTGTCGCATTCTCGCCAATTAGAGCGCATATTAATAATTACAACCAACATGTGCCCTCGATGGAACATACGAGTATATAAGAAAATTGAAATCAAAAATGTAGCGAGTATAGAACACTAATAAATTGCTACTAAAATTTCGGAACACAAGGACAGCTCACATGAAATAAATCTTTGAGGTCTGTAACGTTTATATTTTGGTTTAAAGGCTTTCAATTGATAATATTTGCCACTATTCTACCAGCTTTCTACCAGCTTTTTAAGCTCAGAAATAAGAATGGAAATGAACTTTCAAAGTCAGTCCTACCTGCTAAGATTTTCGACATAAAAATGTGTTCTAATCCACATGTTTATCCTATATTCTCCTTTAGCTAAAAATTAAAAAGAACATTGTTTACAAAAACCCTACCGGAACGCGAATACACGTCTTAGCTGTTTCTTGTAGGTAACAGTACCACATTCTTTCCATTTTTTTCCCATATTTTCACTGGAAATATGGAACACTTAAAGTCTTTCCATTTCTGCTAAAAAGGAAGTTACCCCTATTGACTATTTTATTTTCATTCATTTATTCTAAGTTTTAGCATCATTTTGCTCTCCAAAACGCATGAATTTCGTGCAATTACTTCATTTCACTCTTCTTTATGAATCAAAAATCAACCGTTCTTGGGAACTTGGTGGCAGGTTTTTCCTTCTGTTGGCTCCTGGAGGTACGTATTTTGAAAAATTCTGTAGCGCGCCTAAGCCTTAAGGGAAACTTTAGTTTTAGTTTTGATTATTGCTGCTTAAAGCGTCTACAATGGTGCAGGTTTTGCCTCTTCTTTCCCTTTTCATCAACGCGGTTTTCCATATACCTCCATACGGCTTTCTCCATTCTATAAGAAGAATCTATATATCCTTAAACGTGATTCTGGTGATTCCTGTCATACAGTCGGTGAAATATCAGTAAGGTATATAAACATATTTCAACGTCGAATATTTTGTTGCCTCAATAACTTCATCGCTAAAAATTATAATGGCGGTCGTGCTCAAAAGTATGTGGAATGGTTCCGTTGCGTAAATGTCAACTAACTCTGTATCAATGGATAAACAATGAAATAAAGTTTAGGAAAATAATGAATAAACCCCATTTCCAACTCCACCAATACTAGGTGGTTCGTTAGTAAGTACCATTTATCGCCGGATGGGGAGCGATTGTGCTAAAGTTGGGACATAAATTTGGAAATTTAACGAGCTGTCTTTAGTGCTTTAGTATATCACAATAGGTCGTAACTCGAAAATATAAGAAAATAGTTTTAAGAAATTTTTGAATAACCTGCGGAAAATCCCTGTGTAAATACTAATGTAACAAATCCAGGAATTCATTAAAAACTAGGGTTCGCTGCCCATTGTTTGCTTTTCAAAATTAGCCTCTGTAAAATAAGCCTTAGATAAAAAATCCCAGCTAGGGTTAATTTGCAATATAAAAACGACATTTCTTACTTTGGAAATTTCTCTCCGGAAAAAATAGGAGGAGAGATGCCCAGCAACCGCTTCTGAAAAATTAAAATTTTATAGTATCGCGCTGTATTATATTAAATCTTGGAAATCTTATATGGGCCACTTGTTGCAGAGCTCGGCTTTGTAAATAAGATAAGTCATAGTTAATGTCAATTCCCAACAGTGTCCAATAGGATATCAGAAAGATCGATTGTTAGCACATTCTTTTCCAACTAAAATTCTTGCAATCTAACTAATTGGTATATCGAGAAAACTCCTGAGAACCGTTTTGGTGGGTTGTCTGGATTTATTTTACTCAAACTTATTTCTTTAAATTGTTCTTTTGCCCGAATTCAAAAATTTTTCTAATTGCCATGTATTTGAATATGCCTGGTCTGCGAACTCAACAGTAAGATATAGTTGTAGAGTTTTATTGATGTTCAATTTCTGCGGTTTAAACAAAATTAAAAAAAGAAACAAGTAATGACTTTGTTGTTTTTTTTACATTTCCTCAACACCGTTTACCTTTAATACGATACTATCTGTGATGTGCACAAAACGTTTTACTGGTACATTTAATACAATATTAGAAGAGTATATTTGTAAATGGAATAGCTGATGAACATTTTTCTCACATACTCGTATGTGGGAGAAGTGTACAAAATTTCCAATTAAATTGTTTTGGAAATTTTGGTAACTAATATGAAAGCGGGATAATAAGAAATAGTTTTTTTATGTTGATTATCTGTGTATAAAGAAAAATAATTTAACAACTTGCCTCCATCATTCTTAAGTCCAAAATACACGATAAACGAAACACCTGTGAACGTTGAAATAATAGACCAATTTTAATTATTAGAAGATTATTTCTGAAAATGTTTTAATGATTTCAAACATTTCAACAAAAACAATAATGTTTGGGTCATGAGTGTTACGAATAAGGCCCACATTTTACAACGCCATTAAATGTTGTCTAATATCACTAAAAACTCGCAATATTCGAATAATGCACGAAATGATTACATAACAAATGCATTTGAAATGAAACATCAGACTCAACGACACGACGACATCCAAAAACGTTGTGGACAAAGTTGTATCCGAATGAAAAAAGAAAGTATTTTGTCATGAAATCTAAAAATTTGTTCCAAACGAACCAAGACTATGCTCTTGGAATGAAGCAAACACCAGAAAAATTTATTTTATTTCATTTGTTTTTTTTTTCTCTCGAAAAAGAAACCAAATATCGAACAAAACTATAATATAGAAAAACAGAGAATGGGCGAAAAAAACGATGAAATAAATAAAGAACTTTTCAAAAATTATTGAAATGTCACGTAGCAACTTCTCAAATTGCAAAAATCCTGACGTTGTCGTTCAATTTTATGTGGATTGATAGACGAACGAAGAAACAGTCGCAGCCACAGTGGCAGCAGAAACTAGATGAATCAACCTCCACTGCCTGCCATGTCCAGGAGGGGTAGCTATAACTGGGGGATCGACGGAGAATGGCAAGAGTGGAGCATTGAAAGCGTCGATATTGGGGATGCAAAAGCCAAACAACATTTACGAATATATTGTACAACTTAGACGAAATGCTAAGAAATGCCAGAAGAAAGTACAAAATGAAAACGAAGGAAGACGGACAGTCAGACGAAATGGAAGACGGAACATTTCTCCTAAGACGACAAGCAACAGAACGACACATCAAATATTGTCGCACATTGGCAGCAACGACAGAACTGCATTAGACGACTGAAGAAACATTGAACGACCATTGAATGAGCAGGCGAATATGAAGATGGGAACTATCCTTGCCGAAACCCACAATAACGTGGCTAACAACGTTGTGTTCATCAAACCACCCAGGAAAAGGGAATACTCGTACAACATTTTTCTTTGTGCCCAACGGCATCATGAACTCTGCACCACTTCCTCGTTGTCCTGCTGTCCTTAATAAATGACCCGACAGTGAGTAGTTATGTCTCACAGCCCTTTCAGCTATGTAAAATTGTACATGAAAGGCTGAAAAGTTGGGACAAGTTAATATGAAAAATGCTAAGAAATCAGCAATTAGTTACGGGTTTACTGAAAAATGGTACAATCCCATATAAATGACAGTCGAAATAAAAATAATATGACCAATCTGAAATTATGTGAAATCTAAGTTAATTTAAAAGCGGATTAAAATCATAAGAAACTAAATATATGCAGCTCACCACATACACGCCAAACTGAAAGGAGTTGACAGAGTGTGACAGGAACCAAAAAATCAGTTTCTACTGTACACTGTTTAAATCTACCAGTAAATTTTTGGAATATTTCGAAAAGTTTCTTGTTTTCCGTTGGTTGGTCTGTCTTTTTATGGTTGCTTCAATTTGTACACATTTTGCCGCTTGTAGCACTTGCTACCTGCAAAACTAGCGACAATGTTGCGGTTTATCGATTCATCGCCGTGTCAGAAGCGTCACCTTCCCATAATGCATAGACGTAGTATTTGATTTCCACTGTTGCAAACTATATTTCTAGAACGCATAAGTCAAAAGTATTAAAAAAAATTCTGGAATTGTGATTTTTCCAAAATTTGGCTTCGTTCTCATATTATGAAGGCTTCTATTATCCTTAGTATGTAATAATGATTAAAATTTTTAGATAACTGCAGCAATTAATTCATTACATGAAATTATAAAGTAATATTATTAAAGTCTGCCACTTTAAATATGATCTTAAAATACTTTATTTCTTATTCGTATAGCAACAGTTTAGGAGTCTGCTTTTATTTTTACGGATGGCGATTCTAAAATTAACGATTTTATTAAAATTACTTGAAATATTTACTTGAAAAAATACCATTATCTTAGTTAATAATATTAATAATAATAATAATATTAGACCAATCCCAGACGATTTGATTACAATTGTCAATTGTAATGGAAAGCATCAATAGTTCAATTAAAAGTAATTATTACTTGATTTGACTCAAACTATTTAATAAATTTCGCTATATGATATGTTTTAAGAAAAACGTTCGATGCAAATGAATGGGTTTTAAAACCAACTGTAACTATTCTTTTTAACAATTGTTGTAGTTTTGTTACAATTTGTTCAAATTATAGTACTTTGAACATGTTTCAATATTATATATTCAATAATATTTTCAAAACGGTAGAGAAATGTTTTTATTTTTATTATTTGATACAATGACTGCTTCAATTTTTTTAAAAAAATGTTCCTCAAGTTTTTGACAACGACTTAAAATGCTGTGCCCGCACTTTAAGGAGCAACGCTCAAGTTTTTGCAGGCGGTAGAATTTCATATTGTGTCGGTTTGTACTACAACACGAAAATTGGTTGCATCTGCAATGATTTCAATCTTAAATTCGTGATATAATAATCAATACTACGAATCGGGATGGCAACTGTAAAATTCATGAATAATTTTCATGAGTAATGATTGATTTTTCCTAACATAAATGGAGAATTATATTCTTTCACATGAAAATGTTTGCAGCACCATTGGCATAAGTATAATTAAGTTAAAGTTGCTTGTGAGAAAGTGATATGAGGCAACTCTGTGATACTCCAAGAAAAATTCCAAGACTTACATTGCGGCCCCCATAAAGCAATGTATGAACCATGGTTGGTTCACGTCTGATACACATAGTTTAGCTGCATTCCAGCTAGACTTTGAAAACCGAAACCGAAAACCGGTCAATCAATTATTTTGTTCAATTTTTTGCCGGTTTCGAATAACTGGTTTTAACCAGTTTTTAGCTCGATTAACCGTTTTATTGGATATTATACTAAGTTATCGCTGTTTTTTTTATGCAAATTTATTATGAAAACATCGACAGCAGCTACTTTTCCCATCTTTCTGGTAAAGCTCGAATTCCGTCACGGTAAAACTGTCATTCCTTGATGTCGTCATATGAGTGGAACTGCTGATCAGCCAGACCGTGTGCCATCGAACGGAACAAGTGATAATCGGATGGCGCAATATCTGAAGAATATGGCGGATGGGGTAAGACTTCCCATTTCAGCGTTTCCAAGTAGGTTTTAATAGCCTTGGTCACGTGGGGCCGAGCGTTGCCATGCTGAAGAATTACTTTTTCGTGCCTCTCCGCGTATTGTGGGCATTTCTCGTGCAGAGCTCGGCTTAACCGCATTAATTGAAGTCGATGCCGATTCCCAGTGATGGTTTCGCTTTGATTCAACAGTTCGTAATAAATATTACTACCCTGGTCCCAGCAAATACAGAGCATAACCTTCGCAGAATGAATATTCGGCCGAGGCGACGACGAAGAAGCATAGCCGGGCAGCCCCCATGATCTTCTTCTCTTTTGGATTGCTGTAATGCATCCATTTGTCATCATCCGTTACAATACACTGAAGAAACTCCTTCCTTTCTGACTGGAAGCAGTTGTTTACAGGCGAAAATCGACGCTAAACGCCCTTGGCTTCAACTCATAAGGAACCCAAGCTACTTGCTTTTGAATCATTCTCAACGTATTCAATCGCTTAAAAATGGCTTGGCGGGTAACTCCTAATACTAAAGCAAGCTCTAACTTTGCTTGACGCGGATCCAAATCAAACAATGCCCTCAATTCAGCGTCTTCAAAGGTTTTTCGGTTTTCCTTACACGAACGGTCAACATCAAAATCATCAATCTCGACACATTGTTTCACCTAAAGCTGGCTGAAGCTTTCAATGAGCTTCAGCCACCGTTTGCTTCAATTGCAAGAAGAAAATCAATACTTCCCGCACATGACGTTTATTTGGCTCAAAATCATACACATTCACATAACCAAAAGAATATGACATCAAAAGAAAATCATTATTGTGTCAAGGTATGTTTACCATATGCCTAAGCTTGGCTCACGACGTTTAGGTTATGGCAGAATCGACTAACCCTTACAGTTGTCGCCATCTATTGGCAAACAGAGGGAACTTAGTTGCGCACTTAATAAAAGTGTTTGTAAATGGAATATATGTTGAATAATATACAATTTAAAATTCATGAAAAGAACCAAAATCTGGTTTTAATACGATCGGTATAATAGTTTTTTCAAATTTTTGTAAGCAATATAGATGTAGGACGTTGGGGCAATTCGGCGGTATGGTCGTGATTACATAATAATCTTTTTAATATTCGGTTTTTAAAATATTGGCCTGATGTTTAGAATAGCTTTTCAAAAATAATTCGCAACGTGAGGCGTCAGACTTAATATAATGAAAAATTACTCTCATACATTGCCTGCTCTATTCGAATATCGTTCATTTCCAATGATTAAAATATGGTGCTTGAATATTTTTCATGCTTATATCGGCTATTTCCTTACATTTAATTTTAGTTCTGTTCCACGTTCCTGCTTTGCAGTGTCAGCTAAAAAATCCGATTCTTAGTTTTGTTCCTATTTTCCTGCAATTTTCATCCAGCTTTCGCAGAATCGAGCAGTGATAACAAATACAAAAATATATCTACTACAACATCGAAGCATCATTCAGTTTTCTTCATCTGTATATAATTTTTTAGTTGCGACTACAACTAAAAGGAAAAAAAATTAAACGAAAAAGGATCCCGATCTACCATGCACTTCTTGTGGGGACGTCTTCAGGACTGTGAGGACGAAACGACAACGACGACAATGTTGTCAATCGTCAGATGTCTTTTGCTCTGAGCTTACGTCAACTACACCATCATCTAAAGACCAGTGCCACTAACCTTCTCCCTATTCTTCGCTCCTCTATAGAAGTACTAAACAGCCAATACATTCAGTACTTGCTTACACACTCAAATCAACTCAACAGTTTTGACCGAAAATGAGTGGGTGTTAATGGGTGGACTACAGTGACCATGTGACCATGGCGATGGTTATAGTGAGGTTGTTGTCGCTGCCAGAGGATGAAAGACGCTTCAAATACTGTTCTCTATGATGTAAGTACGAATGCAAGAAAACTTTGATGTCTTGAGAAAAGAACAGTGGGCACGACTGAGAAAAAAATTGGGAAAAATATTCGAAAATTAATATAATGTGGATTAGAGCATCGTAGTGTTAAACCTCAATATGTTCAGATGTGCTCCTTAAGGAGCGCTCGCTTCTGGTGTTTCCCGTTTTAGAGAGTCTATTGCTTAAAATGTGAAAATAGGTCGAAATATCAAAATTGCCGTCGTAGAAAGCAAAGTGCGCCTATTTTTTGATGGACAAAACAACAAAATGTACAGAGGACCGAGGTACATCTTATTCGCTATGGACAACTTTGGTGCGGATAATTAAAAAAAAAACCTTGAGTAAAATGACAATAGTAGAATAGTAGTAGACGATATTGGTGTGTATACAAATTTTAATTTAAATACATTACATGGCGTAGCGTACACTGGGTGAACGGTGATGAACTTTGGTTAGGAATGAAATTGAATTGAATGAGTTGAGTTAGATTCTAAGTATCTTATCATGTTCATACGCTTGCTTGCCTTACTGCATCATTTTTGCATTATTAATTTGAAATTGCTACAGTGGCGTAATATTTTGTACACAATAAATTCTGATTTTGGTACAGTCCACCAAAGCTCTACACACTACAATTTTTGTCCACACCCCAACTTAGAACTATGACAAACAACAGAACTACATACGTTAGTTTTGGTACCTCCCGTATAAAATGGACTTGATAAAATTCAGTTTTTGGTGGACCCTTTGATATATCTCAAAAATTATGGTAAATTACTTTTTGAGGTTTAAGGTCGTTTGTAGTTCGAGTACCTGGATTGGACAAATTATTCTCGTATTATATATGATTTTATGTGGTAGAAAATGTTTAGACTTTTATAATTTTATACAAATCCATTTTTATCTAAGACTACAATAAATTTTGATTAAGGACGATAAGGTCGCTGTAGTGTTACCTTGTACACCAGCCATCTGGCCAGCTAATCAAAGAGAGAAACATGGATCAATCGTTAAAGAGTCATCAAATTAATTTTGTTTTAAGGTAAATAAAATATATCATTCCCACTTCTATGTGATGCTCTTTTTCTCGCATCAACGATAAACAGACCAATTTTAAAACCAGAGACTACAATTATTCCGATTGCTACTGCATGGGATGATGCGAGACATGGATAATAATTTGATGTCTAGTACTGTTGAGACGCTGAGGTAAAGTTAAATGTTTATTAGGATTCCATATCCTCTTCAAGTAATGGAATTGGACATGAACAATTAGGAATTTACTTAAGACCGAAGGTTGCTTCTAGAAAACGCATTTTATGAACAACACAAAAGTTTAATTAAAAGTTTATTATACATTTCAGCTAGTAAATTGCGTTCTTATTAACCTAAATTCATACCATTTATTTACATTTAGTCCCATATGTTTATCTATTGTTCTTCATAATAAACAACCCAAAATTCACTCATTTTCCACGTTATATCCACCGTGTCTGGTCGGTCTATAGCGCAAAAAGAAACCTTTCAGTATCACTGCTTTACGAGCATTTTTATTTTTTTTTTTTTTAATTTTTCTCTTATTTAGTATAGCAGCACATTTCAGCAAAACGATTGATGGCTTCCAGGACACAATATTTACAAGTTTTTCTTATTCAATACCATTGACAGCCATAAGAAGACGATGATGCTTACGATGATGAAGAAGACGTTGACAAAGCAGACGAAGATGAAACTGAGGCAGCATCTGCTGGGGCAGTGACAGCGGTAGCAATAGTTAGTCACAGGAGCAGTCACATCCTTTAAATAAAATATCAACAACGACGGCATCATAGTCATCATCAATGAATGAATGAAAAAAAAAATATATAAAAAAATGATGTCAAGGATTAGTTTGATACACGCGTTTATTCGTTTCCCCCTCACTACTAAGGCTCAAACTTATTTTATCTGATGCCATGGGATTCAAATGTCCTTGTTACAGTGCAGTCGCGCTTGTATTCATATGTAGTTGGTACAAATAGTAAAAGTTAAATGAAACTATAAATGAGTGGAAGGCAGAAAACAAGCATCCACTACTATTTAGGTAGAGATTTTACAATGTTTTTAATATTTTGGTCAATCAATATGAATATAACGTCAATAGGAGCAATGCCATGCTGTGAACTTTAACATGACGTTTCTTCCCAGTACGAAACAATCGTCAACATCATCAATGTTATATTTCTACTGATAGCTTTTTTGTTGTTTAATATTTTATTTTTAATTTTTACGGATTACGTGTAGAAATTAATTCAAACTACTTTTTCTCAGTGCGAGACAAACATTAGTACATATTAAGACCAAATTTGATTTTTTGTTTGTATTAAGGTTTGAGGACATGTAGTTATGATACGATCTGATGTAGTACATAAACTTTATTTTACTTGAAAGTGCACATTTTTGAAAAGAAAACCGTAGTTTTTCACATCGTTGACTAGTTTTGATTTACTAAAATGGCCTAGTAAAACATAGTTCTAACTCTCTTAATATGTAAAAACCTTCTTATCATGAATTTTTAAGCAATTTCTGTTATTCTTTTATATAGAAATGTTAAAAAAAGGTAACTATAATACGAAATCTTGTTCGTCACTGTACATCAAAATAGTGAAAAGAGAAAGTGTTGAATTCTGTTCATCTAGAACTTGTAATTCCTTTGGTTTAAAAGAACATTGCTTTACCACAGAACAATTGTTAAGAGAGAATTTATAAGAAGTTGCATTCAAATTATCTGACTTGGATGCCCTTTCTCCATAAGTCCATTATTTGTATTACATTTTTGTATTATTGCAGATGGATGGACCACATTATACTTATATTTATGTAGATTAGAAAAATGAGTAAACAAAATCTAATAAATAGGCTTGTAATCTGTCGTAAACTCGCAATAAAACACAAAAGGGATATAGAATAGGGCTTGTTAATGTCAACATCACACGGTGTTACAATTGTCCTCTAAAAATATAGTGCCAAGATGATCACCAGATTTAAACGCAATGATTTTTTCTGCATCTCACAAAACAATTGAAGTTTGACGAAATATAGTGAAATGAGTGCAAAAAATTATATATAATACGTTTATATTTACATATCGCCAACAAATTAACCCATTACAACTTCAATAAAGTTATCAAATATACTTATTGTACACAAATTATATAATTATACTCGTATATACATTTCTCTCAAACCGTATATAAGTTGATAGTGGCGCAAATAGTAACATAGATTGCTAACACTAAAGCTCCAAGCAAAGTTCTCAACAACACCACGACTTAAGAACAAGAAATCTGTTAGTGACAGTAGCCTTCTGGCACAACATGGAAGATATCTCCAACCTACAAAGAAGAAACAGGAATATTGTTGTGTTACTAATATAAGGCAATAAACGTTGTAAACTGCAATAAAAATTACTCGACTGAAAATCTCTAGATTGTGTGAAAATGATACATTTCAGTCCCAAAGTTGTCATTAACTTGAACAATCCAGTGATATAGCTTTGTAAGGTATTTTTTACATTCCAACATTTTGTAATTAGTAGTAAATGAAATCACTGACCTTAAAAAATACTCATGCCCAGAAATTCGCTAAACGGATTTAAACTGAACATATATATTTTCATATTCATTAGGATAGTATTTATTTGGCGATACTTGGACATATCTAATATATTATGCATTGATATCTCTGATTTAGATTCAATTTGGGCAGTAGTAACATTTTGTATCTCCCAATAAGACTAGTGACAGCGCGATAGTTAGCCTCCATCCCCATACGAATGACCGTCTCAGCCTTTGAAATGTCCCTGCAAATCCGCTGTATCGCACATGATGTAATTTCATCATGTATTCTAATTTACGACTGAAACCGGATGATCTAACCACCTTCTTCCTGTAACCTTCCATGTACAATGAGAAAACTTGTTAAAAATAGATTTTTCCCTAAATATTAAGCAGAATAGGGTCATTACCCGAACAGACGGGCAGATGGCCCACCTTTAATCAATTAATTAATCGAATTAGAATGTGATTTTGAATCGAACGGTAAGCACTTTTTGGAGTCTATCGGCTGTCACAATATTTGAACTAAATCGATATATTGATTGGTGCACACAGGCCCCATGATATCTAAATGATAAACATACCTTAAAGAGACCTACAAAAAGTAATATTCGCCGGGTTCTTTCTCAGTAAATCTAAATACCATTTTTATACAAATTTTCCAAAAAAAAAAACTTCACAAACCGAACAGGATTCTTAAAAATTCCAGCCATTATCGCACCATTATCTAACTCACAAACATTTGCCCGCTATAGAGATTCAACCACGGAACTTTACAATCAAAAATCATTTTGTGTATTCGCCATAAAAAGTTACAACTTAATTATCTATTGTGACATTACAAATTATGCGATTTAATGGAAATCCAATCCATCCATATCAGATCTATAATGAGCAGTTATGCGTGCTTGTATGTGTAGGTATGTACTAACGGATGTATATGTATTATGGTTTGTATATGAACTCATCATTATGTCAGGATATACCAGTGTGAGTATTGCGTCGCATTTTTCCCAATTTCAATGCACCGATGACGGCACTTACTAATGTTGTCAATATTGCTGCCGCCAGAGTTGTTGTCGCTGTTGCTGTTGCTACTGCTTCCAATTCGTTTGCCGCCGCTGCCGCCGCAACTGCTGCTGCTGCTATAATAAATGTCAGTCAATAAACATAAAACGCAAAGTAAAAGAGAGATATGTCAAATAAATTAATTTTGCAACAAAAGCCATCAAAACTAATTACAACATAGCAGACAATATATTAATGACGTGTCAAAATTAACATTTCATTATTTTGAAACGAAACGAAGCGGTTGCATCAACAGGAAACGCGAACTTTTTGTTTAACGCCGAAAATTTGCAACAATGACAAAATCATACACTAGACAAAAAAAGGACATTAAAACACTTTTGTAGAAAGGACAAACAATCAAAAATATTTGATAATTTTTCAAAACTCTAAGCGTAATACGCAGCGCATGAAACCATCGGATGAGCGTAGTAACTTTATATCGATTTCAAAGTAGCAGTGGTTATTACTTACTTTGTGAGGAGGTGAGATTGTGTGATTATAAAGAATAGTTAAAATAAAGCAAAGTACATATACATACATAGTTACGTACGTTATTAACCCATTGATTTCATTGTAGAATGATTCGTTAACAATATGATATTGTCACATTTCCAAAATATACAAACTTCCATATTTTTACCGTCAAATAAAGTTTTTTAATGCTGCTAATGTTGCCGTGACAAGTCGTTACTCATAAATATTTCATTAAGCAATGCCTTGTAATCAATGACATATCTTCAATTAGTTTTAACAAGAAGTTTTTCCGCATAATATTTAGATGAGGTTTTTCAAATTTAAACAACCAAAAATTTCACTAATTGGATTCCTGGCGGCTTAAAATGTTTTACAGATTTATTAGCCAATGAGTTTCACTAAAAGCTGTCAAAGGCAAGGCATATCGTCTATCTTCTTTCCATTAGCCATTCCAAATAAAAACAAAACGTGAAAATATATAACTTGGTATACATCAAAGTGTTAAATACCACTTTTTCAAAATAATGTCCCGGTTCTTGTTCAAATTTAGGTACCATTCATTGAATCTTCAAATATAAATTTATGAAAAGGTCAGGAGGCAGTTCTTTTTCATCTAAACATTTTAAAGTTAAATTTTATACTCAGGGTTAAATTTTGGCTTAGTAGTTTCGACTATATGAGATTAATACTGGGTAAATTGGTGAGAGTTTTTTTTTTTTTTATTTTTGGCCGCCTTATCCCAAAAAGTGTTCTTACTCCAGCATTTTTCTCTTAAAACTGCAGTTTAAAATAGACATTTCTATCGGACAACAACTTTCTAAAGCCTTTTGTCTGGATCGGAAGATATCTTATTTGAGGGTTATCATGTATGTGGCGTGCATGTATGTGAATACTACATCAAATAAATAAATGGTTGAAAATTTATTTACAATTCGCGGAACAGGCTACAATAGAATCAAATCTACAAATAAAGTGAATTCGGTTAATGTAATTCACAATGAACACTACGTGTCAATTATTGCAATCGGCAGATTGTGCCTTGTGGAAGGAACTAAATTGAAAATATTTCCGCCTGATACAAGAAATGTGTAAAAAATTGCTTACACACAATTTGTAAGTTAATAGATTGAAACGAAAACTCTTATTGGAAGTTTGCGGCATTCTACTTTTTTTTTATTCAAGTTAGTACAAAAATACAGTCTCCGTACTAAACTTCAAATGTTATTACAACAGACTCTACTTTCAAAATGTTGATTTTGTTGCATGAATTGAGATTACATTGTATCTCATATCTGTACAGAAAGAATTATTGCATTAAAGCTTAATAGCAAATAATCTATTGCCATCAATCGTCCAATAGTCTGCCATCAATCCATCAATATTTGCCATCAGTATAGGTCCCTGCGCTCATACTTGCATACACATATTCGCACGTACATCTACTGACACGCACATAAACACGTACACAATGAAGACTCGCACAAATACCACGCCATACGAGTAGGAGTACATTGGTAGTGAAATATACAAACCGCTAAATCAATTGAATTTATCAATTGATTTTAACTGTTCATGGGATATACACATACCGCACACATGTCCATATTGTACACTGACATTTCAGTCGCACACATAAACACACACACACAACTCCACTCATACATTCGCAATTGCATAATAGACCACCGCATTCAGGGTGACAGACATCCCTGTTGACATTAAATATAGAACAGTGGTGTAAAACACATTTTATGTGCAAAATGATGTCTGCAGTTTTTACTTTATTTATTTTCTTGCTTTTGTCCCAAATGATTCTTCAGTAGTCAGTTTGTTATTTTCCGTTAACAAGTGCGATAAAAAAAAAATAAATTTCATTTACGCACAAGAACAAAAGCTAAATTTCATGTGCGGAGAAGAAGTTTTAATATTCAAAATATATGCAATCGACATTTTTTCGCTTTTAACAAAACATCCGATTTCGGAAATCATTTTTTAATATTTTTATCACCTTTGTAGTTTCAAGTTTTGTTATAATTTTTGTGATTTAGGATTATAAAATGTATCTTGCGACGTATTGTCTGATTTTATTAAAAAGACATTTCTTTTACAAACATAATGTTGCGCTTAGTAACAGTAGTGAGAGAAAAATTCCGTTTAATCACTGAATTTAGACAAATACAGGGATATAAAAGAATGGACTTCAAAAGTAACGATGTTCAAAAGTCTTCAGATCCTTAAAAATCATAGAAATTGATTTTGATTCAATCAGTAAGACATGCTTTATGGTTTTAACTTCGGGAAAATGCTTTTCACGTAATCGTAACTACAAAAGTTATGTGGTGATAGTTATACTTGTATTGGTGATAGTGTAAAATATAACTGGTCAATTGTAAATCTGTCAGATTTTGCCTGAATATTTTAGTTGGAACTTAGGTTCCATAACAGAAATTTTAGGGTTTCGTGAAGAACTCAGATTCTTTGCGAGATGGAAACACTTACGAAGGATTTCGTGTGTGAGGAGAGATTGGTTCCACTTACAATATTAATTAATAGATTACATTATTTACATTATTTTTTTATTTCACAAAATAGGGGCTTTACAGGTTTTCACAACTTGGTTGAAGTTGCGTTTACACTAACTAATAAATAGCTAATTTTTACAATTTGTGCTAAATATTCACAAATTGTTTGATACGAAGCAATTCAATGTAATTCGGTATAATTCAATTTAATTCAATGCAATTCGACTTGATTAAATAATGATTAATTGATTAATTCAATGTAATTCAATTTGATTCGAGATAATTCAATATAAATCTTAGAAAATTCATTTTAATTCATCTATAAGCGGACAATTTTCTTAGAATCGATTTGAGACAGGGTTTAGAATAACTGGCAAAATTTGTTCTAAGTCAACCCTATTTTTTAAGGCATTACCTTGCAAAACTAGATTATTCACATATTTTCAGTAGTACACCGCATATAGTTATCGGATTTGAATGCATTTAATTTTGGAAATAGGCTATTTTGCCATTCTATTATTGAAATTATAACTTCAACATTTTTTTTCTCCAAAAAAGTTATTTCAGACTTTTACACATTTCGCTATATTAGAGAGCACACTAAGTTTTTCACTTCGTCTCCTACAACCAGAAATACTCACTTAAGTTCCCATATAGTCCCCATAAAGTATACTCTTTATCCTCCATTCTACAACGTGCCTATTAAATCGTAACGGTGACCGAAACGCTAGGAGGAGGTTGAAATTTTGCATCAGAATGCCTCATAGATAGGCTAAGTTAGAAATTATACAAATAATAGCTAGTATTAATTTGGTCTTTAAATATTAGCCAAGTAATTGAGTCGGCTTACATGAAACTTAGATACAGCAGTATTTTTAAATAGCCAATACTGAATATGAATATGACGATATCGAGCTAAGCTGCAATTTCTGTAAACGATGCCAATATACACATATTTGGATCTTTAGGAAATACTATTCGATATTTTTAAATCCATCCAAATTCTATATTTGTCGGCTAAGTAATCCCAGAAGACCTTCCGAACTATTTTAGTACATATTAATCATATAGAAATATTGAAGATTTTTATCATGTTAAATGTACGAATTCAAAGTATTAACTAATAAAAATGAAACTATATATACGTACTTGATTACATAAATGTACCCTGAAGTCGAGAGGAGGAATTTTTGAGGACATGCTGAATGACGTTTCGTGCTGGGTAGAGAATCATTGAACTTCTCGTATCCTTAAACCAGTTTGTTACGCTATTTCCGATATTCTTAAATTCGTTTGGAGACCATACGCAAAAGCGTTCGTTACAACTTTTCTAGCGCTCATCTGTCATTCGGACTTTGTGGACGGATTTTCTGTGAATGTTAATGCTCTGGGGTGATATTGCTGTCACTCACCAATCTTACATACTCGTACCTGGCTTCCGTACTCTGAGTCAAGTGAGCTTTTGACGGTCCTTCGAGATGAATCTACGTATCTTTAGTAGCGTCACTGATTTTCATCTATTGGTTCTATAAGGTGCCACACGACAGGAAATTGACGGCATACTCAGACTAGGTCAAACAATACAGCACTTACAGATCGCTCGTATATCCTTACATGAAGACAATATTGGAACTTCCACACCACTGTACTCAATGTGGAGAGGTCATATGAAATACATGGCTGTGAGTATATGGTGGATAAACAAGTCGGCGGCAAGAAGCTCGAGTGCGTTGGATGGAAGTGCAATAAAATGTCGCTGCTGTTTTGCTGCTGTTGCCATTGCCAGCGTTCCATCATTGTCAGTTCGTCAGTGGATGTCAATATTTTATTAAATGACATTAAACTGTCTCTATCGGATTAATTAATTTATTGTTGTTGTTATTGTCCTATATGAGTTTTCTGATGCTTATGTATGTACTCGTATGTGGCCGTATGTCCGTCTCCATAACGACGGAGGATTCGAAAAAAAAAAATGTTCACACTCATATGCACTTATTTACGTCATTCAGATTTTGTTGATGTGAATGATATTTACGGGCAAAAAAGGCGCGCATATTTGGAACGAAATTGACAGGATAAAGTTTATGTGAAATTTTTTGTAATACTGATTCAATAACAAAAACTTTTTAAGAGTTTTTTTAATTCAGTTACCCATCCATTGGGGATAATATCATAATATATGGGAATATCACAAAATACTGGCATAATCGATACGATATATTAATAAGTTGTATAATAAACAATTCGGTTTAGTGAACCGCCAATAACGTCCTCACAATTTTACAAAGTTAAAAAAAAATTAACGAATTATTTCAAAAACTGTTCGATTACAATTAATATGTTCTCAGATAGGGTCGTTCAGTAATCACCTATTTCTTTAATAGAAATGCTTAACATCTTCGATCCAAACTGAATGAGTAAAAATCGGGTTTTTCTAACAAACTGCGAATCAGCCAATTAGTTTCCACGATAGTTGACTACTCCATTTCATAATTATCATAGGGTATTAACGATAAGACATTTGACGCAACAAAATTGAGCGATCTTAACACTTGAAGATTTTTGAATTTAGTCTGTGCAAGGGAAATGGTCTCGGATATATGAAACAGTTTAGACTGAATAATTCTCAAACTTCTTAAATAGAATTTGCAGTACTGAAGACTGTAAGAGAAGTCATAATTCTACACGGGTATTAAAAAACACTTATGTGCTGACGCACTCAAAATCACCTGTCCACACAGTACAGATTGTATTTGGAAACCATTTCATATGTTTAAATTTTCACACAAAATTTGGCTGGGCCACAGCCGGACAATATTGGACATATTAACGAACCCCATGATGAAGTTAAAAATATGAACATACTAAGAAAGCGTGTAGAAAGATCTTTGCAAACATATATTTGTTTTGCTTTAGTAATGATAATTACATAAATATCAGACAAAGAAGATATATTGAGAACGAAAAATCGAGCTTCATTTGAAATGGGTCAGTTAAGTTTTTACTTTGTCATTTTAAAAGTACTTTATTTTATTACCGGTTCCCATAACATATTTGGAGGTCTGTTGGTTCAAGACAGGGGAACGAAGAAGAAAAAAGGAAAGGAAAAGAAAAAACGGAGACACCAAGCGGAAGTAGAAAAATTTATTGAAAATGTAACGGTTACTTCAAGCGAGTAGTGAAGTAGTGATGAACTACAGGCATCAAAAAAGGGACAGCTTGCTGAGGCCAGTAATTCATGGAGGGCTACGCAAAAACTGCAGAATGAGGCAAACAAGAAAATAGCCTCATCGTAACACTTTTATGCGTGATAAATAGACAGCTCCTCAGTATCCATCAAATGATATTTTTTAAATGTCTTTTTTGATATGAAGGCAACTTTGGAGCTTTTGTTTTTGAACTGAATGTCCTTTCCATCAAAAGGTGTCATTTCGTACTTATTAAATATAATTTCTTCAATCCTTTAAATAAAATTCAAACTCAAAATCGGCCTCTACGACTTGTTTGCATAGCTTCTGATAACGAAATGCCGAAGTCATTATATACCGATGACTCTAATTTCTATACAGATATATTTTAAAGCCTGCATAATGGAATATTTTGTGGAACAAACACATACAAGTTGAACATTTTAATACCCAAAATATATTCTCAGATAATCAAATAAAATCAATCACAATCAATTTGATTTAATCCTTGAAGAAAACCATTTATATATTCTAATAATAATGATGTCATTATCGCCCTTCGATAACCCAGGCGAACATTAAATTTGCGTCTAATAAATAGGTAAATACGAAATCGATAATACGTTTGTACATCTACACATCTATGCCTCATTTAGAACTAAAATGTCTAATAAGGAATGAATTCCCTTATAAATACATCTAACTTATGCGGATACATGTGCAGATTGAATATATGCATATGCATGTCAAAGCCCTTAACAAGGAATTGTATACAGAGGATTACATACAAGTTTATGCGTAACTGATGTATAATGATCAAATTAATAGAATCTTATGCAATTGCATTGAAAAGGCCCAGTGCGATAAATGAGAAGGACACGTCTGTTGACAAGTGTGATGACAATAGACAAAGCAGCAGCACCACCACCACCGACAACAACAGCCAGAGTTTGCTACTAACTAACTAATGACAGTAATGTCACAATAATAAGGCCTGGTTGATGCAATATTATTTCTGTCCTTTAAAATTCTACCCGAATCAGTTGAGTACTTTTACTTGAATAAGAAAAAGACTGGACGATAAGCAAAAGTGCAATACATTGGAGGAAAAAAGTTAGACCGAAAGGAGCACCTTAAGAAGAAATTCGCAAAATGACTACTAAACGATTAGTTTGTAATTGGCAGAATGGACTTACAAATAATTTGGCAAGATGTAATATTATGTACCAATTAAAATAACTTGTGATACTGAGAAAATTTCAAAAACGCCCATATAAACCATTTTAAACCCAAAAATGATTGTTTTCATTGCGCACATCCACTTTTAGCACTGTAATCTTTCCTTACCCTCTATTTTATTGCTGTGACTGAACCCATATAAAATGACGGATTTGAGAAGACAGTATTTTTAAAAATTGACATTTTGAATTGTGTAACGTAATTATTAGCGCAAAAGCGCTTTGTCTCATTCTTAACTACTTAAAGACAAAACTGTCGACCTCTCTGTGTTCTTAATTTCCGAAAATGTAACTTTGTGCAATGGAATTTTTCTTAATGACAATCGTCATCATATTTCCCACATCAAATGTTAGATTTTATCAATTTCATTTTTCCGCCTATAACAGGTTAGATTAACCTTAAATTAGTACAATCTTGATACCTTATTTAGCATAGCTTATTATATGCCTGTTCATTAAAACTTGGAGAAGTTTTTTTCACAATCCTCTGTGAAATGCGGAAGAATTCATAAGCAGTGTTACTGGCTCCTCACTATATTCCTTATTAGTTTGCTAGATTGCCCTCATCCAACAGATTCATATTTATGAAATTGTGATATGTGTTCAGATTATGAAATATAACCACGCAACGTGAATAAAAAAACTTTTATAAAATCGGTTTTTTTAATATTAAAAATTTTAAACGGGTACATTTTTAAGATAGAGTTACTTTCCAAATACTTTGATTCAATAACTGAGTGGATCGTGGTCGCATAAAGAGAGTTTCATTGTTTAATCTTGAACAATAACGTATTTTTCGAATTGGTCGGGATATGCAATTCCCACTTAAAATGTGTTCTGAAGATTGCCAAGTTTGCAAACAGATAACATATTATGAGGGCCTTCTGATAAAGCTTCATTGGATTTTATTATTAGTTGACACAAAATACTTATTTCTTATATATACTATAAATAAATAAACAAACAAGGAATGCAAATTATTATAAAACCCAGCAAAGTCCCTGCCACTTAGCAAAGCGCTCCGCTTATATCTAAAAGTTCCTGCATAAATTAGTTTCAACAATTTCCGTTGTCATAATTTCAATTCAGGGGACTTTTAGTTTTCTAGTGCCTCTTCCACAATTTTTAGAAATAAAAATCAGTATCAAAGGCAAAGGCTTTGAAAATAAAACTCAGTTTCAAACAGCATAAATTTGTAAAATATACTAGCCTAACTGATAAGTAAGAAATTTGAATATTTTGATTCGCTCAAAATTGAATTGTTTTCCTTATCTGTATGTTATTTCCGCATTTGGAGTGTTGGAAATACATTCTAAATTTTTTTTGGTAGCTACTTGTGGATTGAGTGCCAGTTAAACTGGGTACTCTAAATCAAAGCACGATTTTCTTAGGGTGCTGTGATCCTTGAAATGCCTCTGCCATTATTGTTAATACCCCAGTAACAAACTCTTTTTCAATCCATGAATATACTATAATATGGGACAGCTTCTCACATTGAGTGGTGTTACACGCATTATATTTTTAGAATCACAGAGTGCCATATCAATGTGTCGTGTGAGCTTTTCACATGAGACAAAGATCTTTATAAGTGGTCGTCAAATTTTAAACACAATATTTTTAAAATATCCATACAGTTTTGATCATCAAATTCCAATATGCAAGGCTCAAATGTTTGGAAACATATGCTCAGGAAAAAGCTGTTTGCCCAGAACTTTCAAAATTTTCATTTTTTCAAAATTTTGTTCGAGTTCAGTATTGCTAATTGGTAACCGGAGTATCTATCTTTTGTTACATGATTTTCTTTTGCAAACAAAATGTAGATGAAACTAAAATATACATTTATTAATTAACCGAAAAATATTTATCATTATGGGGAGGACATTTTCTCTTTTGGCCGGTAATGAAAAGTTTCGTATTCTAGTAGGGATGTCTGTATGAGACTACTCGAACTTATACAATGACATTCAAAGCAAACCAAAGTGGAACAAGAAGCCGGAGGTAAACAAATCCCATAAGCAAACAAGCACACAGGTACAATGAACAGATTTGTCACACATTCCACGATTGAGATGACAAGCTAAAGTAGGAAGGAGACACCCAAGGAGCAGCATGAGATGCATTCGGGCATGTGGGGCAATGCCGTCGAGGCATCAAAATCTTTTACTAATTAACATTTTAGACGTGGTTAATGTCATTTTGCCAAAATATGTACACGAATACAGTTGATAAACGCACACATGTACACGCGGAATTACACACAACCACGCACAATCATTGTCGCCAGTACCAACACACAATTGCACACACATTCATTTTCACGTGACATTTATTAGTTTAGGCCGCGATTTAATGACGCATTGTAAATCTACAATGGCAAGTATGTCGATGTTGCGTGCACATATGGACAGGGTGGCTGAAGAATGTTGCTACAATATGAAACTCTAACAGCTTTTATATAAATTATTGATTATTTTTCCTTTATTCGTTGGAAAAGTTATAAATTTTTATTAAGTATGTTGAATGGCTTTTAAAAACAACAAAATAATGAAAATAATTGACGTCGCTATTCCTTACCGCCCGGAGGGTTGCAGACGCAGTTGCCTCAATTGTCGTTCAAATGCATAGCTTTTAATCAGCCAAATTTTTCGTTTTTGTTGTGTAAACTTCTTGTTTGCAATCAGGTGTACGAGAGATTGGTGGTGGACCGAGTGTGGAGTTTCTTGAATTCAGCTTGTTGGGAAATTTTACTTAGTAGCAACACTCATCAGCTATACTGTATGAGATGAAGTTCCTGTCTATGTTTGTATATGGCTGAATTTAATTTTATGTGTGTGTGCGTGTGTGAGTGTGTGTGTGTATGTGTGTGAATGTGCCTTTGTGATAAGTGTCGCTGCTGTGTTGCTTTGAGACGTGATAAATTTTCAAACCCTTCAAAATCATATATTTTATTTACTTAAAAATGTTGGCAGATTTTACGCAGATATATGCATGAAGGTTTTCACGGCGGTTTGATTTGGTTTGGTCCTTGGCAGCCACATAAGTATTTGCTCTGTGAAGGAAGGGATTCGCTTGTAGATTTATCTGATAGATTGTGGAAGTGCCATTTAATCACGTTTTGAGGAGCAAATGGGGCATTAAATGTCTTGTAAATTTAAATGCTATTAAGTTCATTTCATGATATAAAATTAAGAGCATTATTTCAACTGCACACTTCTAAGCTTTAATGTTAAATTAAAAAATTAAAAATGTTATAACCGGATTGCAATTGATATTGGTTTAGATGGCATTGGGCACAAATTTTGATTTTGATAATTCTAACATTTTTGTCTATTTTCCTAGATTAGCTTTTGTCGCCGAGATAACAGGCATGAATTAGGAGGTCAACTTCGGTCAACGTCGACGTTTATATTTCAAGAAATTGTAACAAGAATTTGTTCGAAAATAATTGTAACTGGGTTTAGATACATATTAAAACCAGAAATGTTAAATTAAATATTAAAGAAAATTATTAGTTGCGGTGCCAATTGCGAATGTTCTAATTATTGAAATTGTAAATGTTGTAATTTGAAAAATGTCATCACTATTTTTAGATCTTGAGATGTGACAATGTCAGTACTAAATTAAAAAAGCGTCTGTTCGGGCATTTGGAAAAAGTTTGGAAATCAAATTCGTGGCTTTACAGAATATTAGAAATTAATATTTCGCAGCGATACAAATTACATTTTATCATTTACCAACGCCATAAAACCGTTAAAATCAGGGGTTGTATTTATTAATAAACAGGAACTTATTTTTCAAACCATGTACTTGGTTCATGGTAAAATTATAATCATGATATAAGAAGACCAAATTAAAAATTATTTCAATTTTTTATTTACTATATCTCAGAAACTAAAGCCGATCCAAAAGAAAGAAAACAGTTGGTATAAAATCGTTTATACTGCAGCACCAAAAAATTGCCCCACTTTGTATTAATTGCTGGTATCAGGGAAATTGAGAGAATAAAAATAAGGACTGAGGTATTAGACTAAACAAATTCGTATGCATATTTTCATTTTATTCTGACTAAAGTCTAAACTTTCAAAATTAAATTGTGGGTTATCAATGTTGTATGTCAGTCCGTCTGCTTGCCTTTCGAAAGCATAATAGAGACCCATAAACGTAAAAATAGTTTTTGGCAAAAAATGTTGATCACTAACTTGAATCAACTTAAATTTTGCACACAAAAATTGGTACTTGTCCATAAATATGATATAAAGAAACAGATACCTTAAAATGTCCTGAACTACCACAGTATGGCAACTAATCTTTCAGAATTCTATTCATAATAAATCTGTATGTATTCAAGATTACTAAGCATGAATGCGAAAACAAGGAATACAAAGGACAACTTCCAGTGGTCAGTGAAGGCGACGAATTCTTATGTGACAATAGAATGATTGACAGTTAAGGACTGGTCAGTTTTCATTATATACTCGTTGGTGCCCCGGAATAAGCCTGAGAAGTTTTCAAAAGCTGAAAGCACGGTGACAGTTGGCAAAGAACATTTTTCTTCGAAAATACTTATCAGGGTTCTTATTCCAATGTGAGTGGCAACGTGTGTGCACATCCTGCTATGTGTGTATACATTTGTATGTGTTTAATAAATAAGTTATTTTCATTTATTAATGCCACAAGAAGGACAAGAGATGAAAATGTTTTTGACAGTTCAATTTGACAGGTGCGTCATCTTAATCCCAATGTAGATGTGAATGCGTCGAAGTCATGTCCAAAAACAATATTTACTCAAGCATTTTGTTTGCTTCATTTTCTCATTTCATGAATGATTTTTAAGGGGACTGCAGACAATGTAAAGCCCTGTATTGATTTTCGTTTTACACATATTTAACATATGTAAACTTAATTTATATATACCAGTTTGTATCAGTATGGGAGAAGAGAATATTGATGACAATTTCATCATCAGCATTTAAATAACCCTCAACCTAACCGTAAACCAGAAAAAAACAGTGTTCGAAAAGAAAAAAAGTGACAGAAATTATAAAAAGATATTTTTTTGTTCCGCTCCAACATTGGAAGTGTGATTATCATCCAACTGATATAGTGTATCCTTAATTAAGGCAAGTGAATGTATTAGAGCAGACATACTATAGGTATATTAGTTAGTAAACTATTTGCAATATTAACGTTTTCCTTTTAATGTACAAATTCGACACAACATTTGATACGCATATTTGAATCAGCAGCTCCATCCTAATACGTGACGGGTTGCGATCATAAACATTCTGGTACATCCCTTAAAAATTTACCAAAACGCCGAAATTTAGTCATTCCTCTGGATTTTGTAACTGATGTTTGGTTGTGACATCAAGTCTCGTTCATTGTATAACAAACAATCGTCGGTAAAATTCAAAAAACTCAAATGATTAACCACAACACAGATTGTAATAAATCCATGTTTTTTTGTTTAAATGAAGACATTGCATTTGCTCTTCATGGTGGCGTATCTGATGACATGCGAAGCTAATTAAATCTCAGGACGCTAAAAATATATAATTTTCCTAATATTGTAATCTTTTCGCGATTCTGAGTGCATGAATGACATTTGGCATTGACTGTACCGATACCGTACCTGGTATTATATTTAATTTTGATGGCGGAGGAGCGTGGCACAAACGATTTTAGGCCGTTTATTAATTTGTGTAATTTAGTGTTGCGCTCAATTGAATTTCTACAGCAACTGGAATCTGAATTGATTAAAGTAGGGAAAGAGCGCGAAATCATCATGTTTTCCTTGGAAACCCGATATTGGGGAGTACATTAAAGGAGCCAAATTCTTCATTTTAGATTTGACGACTTGAGGGGAGTATTAACTGTTTTATATGCTTCACGGAGAGTTACGACTTCAGATGATGATATTGTATAGATTAAAGTAGGAGATGGTACAGTGATGGCAGTGAATTTCTAATTTGTCTTCCGTCATATGAGTCAGAGATCGTGACTGCAGAAAATATTAATTTACGATTAATTTTTATAGTATGCAGGCAACCATATAAATGGAATTTTTTATACGTGGGTTATTTGCAGTTGCATTTATCTGCTTTTATATATGTGAAATGTGGTTGAAGATAAGAAACAGAAGTGATAGAAAAAGAAACTACATGAACTATTGCTTAACTCCTGATGTGTGGAGAGCAATTTTTTGAAGTATCATATTTAATTTTAGTGATCTGGAGCGTACTGCTGTGTAAATGTAATTTAAAATTTGTTCTTATTACTCAGTTTTAATTTTAATTCATCATTAATTCATTTTTGAAACGAAATCTTTCCATTCCGAATAACATGACAGTAAGTCATCTGATTTATGCGCATGCGCACATATAAAAATTTATTTAAAACAGGAACCGAAATTACCTGTTCTCGATGGAATTTTGAATTAAAAAATCATTGCGAAGGAAACGTATTGAAACCAAAACATTAGTTATCGATTTTTCAATTTAATTTTTTTATAAAAGTTATTTCTGAAACAAAAATTGTTAAACAAAAACTAATAAACGGTTTGGGACCTTAAATTATTAGAATAAGTAAAAAAATTTCCCAAAGTTTTTGTTTTTTGCAACCATAAATAAGAAAAGGAGCCATAACAAAAGTCTTTGCCGTCTTCGATGCTATTGCAAAAGAATATGACAGACAAGAGTGAGATAGTAATTTTAAATTTTAGTGCAAATAACATCATATTTGCTAGGGAGAAACAACTGCAGAAGAACGTCATTTCTCGACAACTCTTTCATTTTCTATAACTATCAATACAGTTATTGGTATCACATGAAAATAACACATTAATTCAAAATTTCTTCCTTCATATATTTTTGGTATTTCAGTATAAATAATAGAACAGTTTATTCTATTATTACCGCATAATTTTTCGTAGAATTTGCCCAGTTTGGCTGTTTAATCATGTCCTTTCTTGTAATTCAGATACAAATTGGCCAATTCACCTAAATTCGATTTATGCAAAGTTCAAACAAAACGTTGGGTGACGATATTTGTAATTCAGTTCATCTGATTGAAATTTCTGCACTAGTTTTCGAAGTTAACTTGCCTACCATGAGTACTGGATATTTGGTGTGCTTCTACAAATCTTTCATCAGCATCGGGAATATTTGTACAGCTCCATCACGACATTTGGGTTCCCTTTTGGGTATAAATGAACGAAGTTGTGGTAGGAGTGAGGTGGTTCCTAATGACAATTTCATTAAGTGGGTGTCGTCCATCCATCCTTGCGCCTGAATACATAACAACTTTTGTTTGGTTTTTGACATTTTTGATGTTGTTATGAGATGACGACGATTTGAGGTTGTTGCTGATACTGCGTATATTCATTTGTTATGTTATATTTAGTTCCATGAAATCAAATGTCACAAAATTCATTCAAATGTCAATCACAGTCATACTTACGTACGTTTTGTACGTTCATCCGGGTGATATGAGCACACACAAAAGGAATTTGGTCACAACGAAACGTCACGACATTCGACGGACATTCTCTCCTTAAATCACTCACGCGATTGTTCTCTATAATAAGGGTGGCTCTCAGACTTTCCGGATGTTAACCGAAAAAAAGCAAACACTTGTGAATTGTGGGCAAGTTTCATTTTAAAGACAAACTTGCCATTTCGATTATACATCAAAATGCAGCATTGAGCGACCTTTGTGCAACGTGTGATTTATAATTTCGCATAAATCATATTTTTTCCGTCAGCCTGACTCGCTGTTCCCACACACAGGTGTCGCTGTCTACAATCATTTGGAGCAATTATTTAAATCTGTTGTTTGTCGATTACGGCAGACATTGTCTACTATCTACCGTGGTATTGATCAACGATCATTATTGTGTGTTAACATTTATTAGTGTCAAATTGTAATAAATGTTCAACAAAATATAGAAAATTGTTGCAAATTTTTAACGCCTTCTTATTATACTCCATCTAACTGTACTGGAGTTATTTTTGGTTCACAAAAAAGTCACTGTGAATTTGGCTGGTTGTCATTGTTTGAAAAATATCTGATATAATTTAAGATTTAGAGAGATTAAAATATGGTACTCAAAAAGTAATCGATTTGGCAATAATTTTTGTTTTTGTTTGAAAAAACCTGAATGGTGTCGTTAAATTGTCCAGTGGAGCCATACAAATTTAACAGGTGGGAAAATATGATCATGCTGAGGAATAAACAGTCAACTTACTTTTGCAAGCTGGATTTGGCTACAGTATTGAATGTCAGCCGTTTATACGTAAGTGCATACAATTGTATGGTAAATCAAAAATTTCCCCGGTTACATAAATAAATTACAGATTCCAGTTTCATGAAGACTGTGTTAACCTTACCTAACTCTATCATATTAACATTACCCAGCCGTGAAGAGTTTTAAATCAAATTGAGTTTATTCGTATATATGGATAGATTCCTTTAAGCGGCACCACATGTGTTACAGAACATGATATGTTGGTTAGTCTTGACATCTGTAAAGCCCAAAAATATAAGACATAAACCCGAAAAAGTATGCCGATCTATTCTAAACCACATTCTGAATCGATTTGGATTAAGCTGTTCATGTTTTTTTAAATAAAATCACAATCATCAAACAATTTCAACAAAAGTTAGAACAGCTATCTTAATTAGATCAAGAATGCAACTTTTAGCCGGTCGTAGATCTTTTCAGCGACATACAAATTTCGAAGTTTTATCATATCATGCTCTCACCGGTAAAGTTATGCTCGAGAATTTTGTTAAATTAATTCGAGTCCCAATTATTAAATCACTCTTATTGAAATTGCTGCCATACAAATATACAAATGCATATTTTACTGCGCACCTGCGAAATCAGTATACTGATTATGAATACGGACACAAAATTATGGTGTTACAAAAATTGTTCCGGATATTTGTAGTTGAGTATCCGAAACATGCTCTACTTGTGCTTTCAGGCTTACAGAATTCTACAAGGTTGGATGCGTTTCTGAGTTCCTATTCTCGGCTTGATTATACATATTTCAATCAAATTCATTTACTAAAGAGATTTAGAAGTGGAAGTTTACGAATATTTATATATTTTTTACCACCAATATATTCAGCTTGTAGGAACTAAGAAAATTCATCTAAGGAATTATAAAGTATATGGCTATGTGGGTGGAAATCAAAAATATCATGAAGTTAGGGGTTCAAAAAGTTAGCAATTTTTTCAAGTGACGTGTATATCTAGTCCTTATCCTGGAATAGCTGTTTCAATGAGACTCTGCCGAAATATTCCTTAAATGCATTAAAAAAAGAAAATAAATTGTGTGACTTTTGGATGGCATTTTCAGAATATGTTACCAATGTCTTGTTAACCAAAAAAAAATAGTGTAAGATGTAGACTGTCGAGTAATGAAGCACAGAGAAAAAGCAGTACAGAAATTTCAGTCAGATGACCTAACTTGTATTTATCTCCACTCACCGTCATTTTGATTTGCCGCAAAAATGGATGCTGACCCGGAAGGGACATGCTAAATTACTAGGTTGTTAACAAAATATCATCTGAAATAATGCACAATAAAAGAAGCAAAATAACAGCTAAATGGTAGACGGACTAGTGATTTTTGCAAATTCAATCAATTTGCATGCGTGGCAACCTAAGAGGCGCGGCTATTCAGTCCATTTTCGTTCATGTAAATAAGTTTACCTAAACGCCGATTTTTCAGAAGTTTTACCAAACATCGCAAAATAATGCAATAGACAAAAATTTAGAGTGCTGTGATATACTAATTAGAAACTACAAGAAAAGCATTCTAACGCTTAACGTGCTCCAAATTCGAGTGTGTTTTGTTCTGACTTGAACTTAAGCATATATCCGTAAGATCTGTTATTTGTGGAGGGGTAAAAGAAGAACTGGGCAATGCAATCCATTTTCATTTTTAGAATTAAGTTTATGAAGCGCATGATATACACCAAATGGTACTGAATTCTGTGTAACCTAAAATGATGCTAATATGTATTATAATATGAGTTAAGAATACATGGGATGTGCTAGAAGGGGCGAAGTAATGCGCCCCCAAAAAGCACATATTTCAAAACTAAGTTTGTGAAATGAGTTGTAATTTCAGTAGGTAACAAATAATAGCTTAAGTATAAAGATAAGTATTATTGCAATAAGAAATCCATTGGTTTATCAGCTATTCGCCGGATCACCAAGAACAGCAATTTTACTTGTATTTCTTTTTATTTAGTTTCCTTAAAGCATAAGTGCCGGATATGATTTAGCAAAATTTTTGTATGTGCCGATTTTAAGAAGGATAATTTGGACATCGGGCATTGCTCAGTTGGCTTAAAAAGTTGTCAAAGACATAATACCGAAATGTACTTGGTACTTTAACTGCTTCCTTCCGGGTGTTACATTTCAAATGTTATATATAATGAAAACACTTTTCGATGCTCGTACAATATATATATACTCGTATATTAGATTGTAATTATGCATTATGGACTCACACATTTATAGATATGTACGTATACGTATCGTAAGGATCAATTTGTTTCAAATGTTTTAGACGTAATAAGTTGCAATTTAGTTTTCCCCTATCAAGGAATAAAAATTGTGCTTGTTTGTAAATCTGAATTTTCTTGTCTGCTTCGCAGCATCATCGACGTAAGGAGACGTCGGAGAAAACTTTGAATGAAGATTTTACAAAAATAGTGTAAACTATTTTAATTCAGATTCTCTTAATATTTTGCTTAAACACACACAAAGGCCCATCAACTGCACATACCTATGAAACAAGAGCAGAAAGGACACTTTTTCATCACATCAGCTACAAGAACACAACTGTAACATAACAACTCATTTCATGTTCAAAACAGACTAATGTCAAAGAATGTACTCGTATGTATGTATATTAGCACGTTTGTGTATGTTTTTTGTATGGCTATGTTTGTGTTGAAAAAAAGGAAAAATCATTTTCAGCTTGAACTATAATATGATACTAACACATTCGCACCCACATACACGCACGACCCAAACAACCGTATCTACGACATTAACAAAACATCACCATAATAAGGCTGTCAACTTGTGATGACATTGTCAACTGACTTGTCAAAAATTCACATCAAATGCAGATATTCACTCACTCATTCATGTACACACATACAGCTGCACGCAGTCACTCACATATCCTCACATGAATAGGAGAATGAACAATATTTTTATTGTGCGTGTTTGGTATTTTGTTTTGTTTCCTTTTTCGTTGAGTTAAAAAAATCTGCTACAACGCTGTCAGCAAAGGTCGTTGTTATTTTCAGGAGGTTGATGTCAAGGGGGAGGGTTAACTGTAGTATGTTTACAAAAGATTAACTCGAGGTTATAGTTTTGTTAAATACAATGAAAATTCACCAGACAGAAGAAAATATTTTATTAAACGTTACAGATGGCTGTGGATAAGCTCTAACGCCGTCTTCACAATATGCAATTTAAATTTATGGGCGACAAGAAATGTTATTTAGAAAAAAAATTACTTTTAACAGTGTAAAACTAGAACATATTTAGCAGACACCATTTAGAGAGAAAACATACTAATAACCATAGAATCAAATTTGCTGACAGTCCATTTTTATTTTCCAGAGAAATGACTGTTGTTTTTAAAACTATTATAATAAAATACTGGCATGTAGTGCACTATAACGGAGAGAAAAATATTTATTGTAATAGTTATTGTATATCGAGACTACGATCCTGTAAGAGCTATCTCATATTTCTACGACAATGGATTTTGTAGGGCAATGTTAATATATTCGTCAATTAAATAAATATTTCTAGATAAACTTTTCCTCATCTGGTTTATTACATTATGTAAACTGAACATTGCGTAGCACATCTTATAATTATGGAAAAACTGAGTACAAATGTGATCAAGACACGCATACATACAGTTTTCCACATGCTGATTGTTTTATTAACATCTTCCATTGCACTTATTATCACTTTATTTAACACATTTGTCATTTTGTAATACTAACTTATTTACGTTAAAGTATTCGTACTTCTTACAAACTTTTCATTTTCAAACCACGACATTTCTTTTATGGTGCTTTATAGTTCATTGCCATCTTAAATTAATTTAATCTGGAATACTGAAAATAGCTGTTACTGTGGCAAAATCCTTTGCTTGGTAAATATTATGGGAATTGTTCTATTCCCTTAGATGACTTATATTATAAAATGTGAACACATTGAATATATTATTTCTTCAAATCTTAGCTTTTTTTGCAACAGCACTAATTTAGTTGTGACGCTGAACCATTTATCCTCTCGTGCCAAACGAAAGAAAAGCACATATTTCAAAAACATCCTTCACATACTAACATCGGTCTTAATAATTGCACATAAGTTATACTAATTAAGTGATTACTAATAATAATTTTCTCCATTAGTAACTTTCATTCAATATTTCTTTTTCTCCTTCATCCCTCCTTACAAATAAACGTTAAAATGTTACATTAATCAATAACCACCTCTTTGAATGTGGAATGTGAGGAAAGTTGAACATTAATTCACCTCTTGAGGGGAATGATTCCTGACTACAATTTGTACACATGCAGATATTGGAACTATAAAATGACTTCAGCACAAAATTCAACGCGAAATCTTTGTCACCATATTAAGGCCGTCAGTACAAATCTTTAGAGATTTTCATCTAAAAATGCCGCTATTAAATAATATTAAGAATATGTAAAAAATATTCCAAATGATAGCTCGGAAACAGTGACTTTCTTCAAAGTTACATTTCATTTCTGTATTTATTATGCTTCATGCACAGATGTCTTACCTCAATTCATGTCTTAACAGAAATTTAATACATTTCTGTAAGAAAAAAAATAATGTTCTGCTTTTATGAACTTACAGTTCTGTCATAGCCTCATACAAAAAGATGAGGTTATCTATTACTTGTTACAACAGAAATCCAACATCCAAGTATCTTTAGACTAAATAAATTTCTAAACTTTTTAATTCGATTCATCTATGTCAGACTATCTAATGCTAATTTAATCAGAAAACCATAAAATCCATAAATTGTCACTAAAAGCTTGAGAAAATTAGGTTAGCTCCGTGCTATTCTTTATGCCTTTCTCGTGAATTAACCAATGAATTAACCAATTCAGTGAAATTTTCTACGCTTCCTCTGATCAATGCATAGCTTTTAAAATGCAAGGTGTGGTCATGTCACTTTTGGTAGTTCCCACACAAATTGATCGACGTAATGGAAATTATTATCTTATTCTAAATGCGTAATTAGTATGTCTCTAGTATTGAAACTGTCAGAACACGTTTTTGTGAATGAATGAACGTATTAGTCTTTTCATACGTGCTGTAATTGTTGGGGTTCCCACACTAAGAAATCAATTATCTAATCTAATCATAATATTGTTATTTTATAATGAAGAAGCTGAAAAAGCTTCACTTCCCTTCTAATAACTCAATCTACATTCTTTCCTGCCAAATATGAAATTTGTATGAATACCCTAAAATTTGCTGAGAAGCAAACCATTTTACAAATATTGCTACAGATTGCTAACCTGCAGCTTTATAAGCTGTTAAAATATATCGTGATGCTTTAATTATTAATATTTAAAGACAAAAATAAGAATACTATTAAAAACAATAATAAGTCCGAATTTTGGTCTAAATTTTGTATAAGTAATTCATTGTTTGCATGCGTAATTATTTAGATGGCTGTTTAACCCTGCCGCTTAGAATACCACCGAGGAGAGATTTGCTCTTCCTCATATATCGGTATATAACTCGCGCAGCCTTTGATTCAACTACGACGACGCTCTTTGTTCACAATAATGGGACAATATGTATTACCTAATATTTTCAACCTCCGTCACTATTCAAGATTCAGCCCCGTACAGCAAGACATGTAGAACTAGTATCTGTAGATGATTCCGCTCATTTCGTAATGACACACGTTCCTAAAAATTATACAGATCTCTGTGCAGAAATGTTCCAATGCGGAAATCCAGAATGCGTTGCAATGTTAAATCTAATTAGTTTTTCGAATATTTTTATTTAACTGAAGTCTAATTATGGAGAAAACTGATAAACGTACTCCACAACACCTGTTTTCGCGTTATACAAGAAAATAGATTTTTAAATATCGTAACAACAAATGGCAGTTGAGCCGAATTTTGATATCGTTCACCCTAATAGTTTACTGTCAATTACATTAAGTCGGAACGACAATTTTCCCTCATGTACACATAGAGAACAAATCGGCATCTACCTCTGCGCTATCCTTACATATTTAAGTGTATCTGACCAACTAAAAGATTCGGGACGAAAAAAAACTTCTGAGAAATGACTAACAATCGATCAGAAATATTAAATACATTTATTAATACATATTATAAGTTTAGTTGAAAACGCCTTTGCCATTACGAAACCGGGCGGAACAGGGTGGAAGTTGTCATCGTCATCATCATCATCATCACCATCAGCCACCACCGGCAGCAACAGCAATAGCAACATTGCACGATACTTTGAAGACAGGGAATGGTATGAAATCACTTCAGATACAAATAGTTGAGGATAAAAACTATAACAATTTGTATCCCATGCATGGATATGTGAATAAGTTCGATTCTCGCCAACAGGAATGTGTGAGTGAGCGTGTTTGCTATCTAAAAACTTAACTAAACTGAAGCGGGAAACTTCACAAGTCACATATGTTTGAGACGCAGATAAATATGCGAAACGTGCATGAATCGAGCATAAAATCTAATCAATTCCAATTAGGACTTTTCTCTGATGTATTCTCGTATAAATTATTATTTATCACTTGCTTATTTATAATTTCACTTTACCCGTACTAGATGTCTTCATTATCATAGACCCAATTGGGTGGTTGGATACTTGGTTCATTTTCAACAGTTGCCTTTGCACCCGTTCCTGGGCTCGAATGGTTTGTGCTGCAGTTAAGTCTCAGTATTGGTAAAAGTCATTCCTGTGATGGCTATATTTATGACGCAGTTGCCAACAGTGTTAGTTCTTGGAAATGTGTATACATTATAAGCTATTACTCTCCAGCTTGCTCTTGTCCTTCGACCATTCTCTTTTAAGTTGTCGCAAATACACATACATACACTTAGAGGAATAAAGTGCTGTTTGTGAATAATGGGAGTTATGCATAACATGAAATTTGTATTTCTTGTAATTAGTCAAAACTGACCACAGATGTTAATAGAGGAAAAAAGTATCGATTATTCCTGTGGGGCATATTTATGTCATTGGCGCATACTAATCAATCAAGTGCCGTGGGGTTTACCACATAAAACCTAAAACTTGAAGGATAGACATCTAGCAGGGTTTTATCTCACCGCATGCATAGAAAACAATTGTAGATTAGAATTTAGTTCCTTCACACAAGATGACAGAACAATTGAAATAGTTTCGTTAGATTGATTATGCCGATATCGGCATACAAATCATGATATACATTATAAGGAGCATAACATAGTAGAATGCGTCGATTTTGGCGTATTGTGGTTTCAGAAATTGTTAAGAATATTTCGATTTCAGTACCAGAAAAGGATATCCCAACATGGAAAATGTGTTACGAAAGGTGAAAGGCGATACTTTTTAAGGAAAGATCCCTGCGTTGATGGTTAGAGTTTGACCACAGTTTGAAAACTGTTTTAAGTTGAATACTTTGAGAGAGTCCACAGAAACTTTAGATTATTGTTCAGTGGTCAAATATTTACCGAAAAATCTCGAAAAATGGCTATAAAATTTTACAGTAGATTTTTGCAGTAAGCTTTTCTCAAAAATATATTTGCGTTTTTATATTAGCATTTATTGTATTTATAACTTATGATACAGAGTTATCTATTTAGTGGTTTTAAAACCGCCAGTTTGGCAAGGCTGTGAGTTGTTAAATACCATTTACGAATGTGATCGTTTAACAACCAACGAATTCATAAAAATACTTAAAACTTACTACAAAAGTGGTGATTCAAACGTGGGCACTTTTCGTGCATTACGGGATGATTATGGTCATCATAATCGACCTGTTGTGCAAAGAATTGGCAAGAATATAAAGAAGTTTGAAGAAACTGGAAGCGTTACAGATAAAGTCAGGCCTGTACATCATCGCAATGAACGCAATACCGAAAATATCGCTTCAGTTAGAGAAAGTGCTCCGGATAATCCGAATTTCAATTTAGAGCGCTATGACCGTCTGGTAACCGGCCTTTTTTGGCTTGCAATTAATTGATTTTGTCCTTATTGCATCAGAAGTTTCTAGAAAGCGTAATTTCACGCTTTGGCAACGTCAACTGGTCACTAAGGTCATGCGTTTTGACGCCATTGGACTTTTTTTACGACCTACGTCAAAAACCGTGTTTAGGCGGATAATTCCTAATCTTTGAAGCATTTGAAAATCATCATTCGTCAATTTATCGCCGAGATACCGCCCGAAATGTGTGAAAAAGTGGTCGAAAACTACCTTAACTGCCCTTGCTGCAAACAATTCAGAGGCGGTCGTTTAAATGACGTTGTATTTCGTACATAATGGAAAAGTCTAAGCATTTTAATGAGATAAAAGTTTCATCGAAATCATGGTTTTATATGTGTTTTATTTAACTTTACCTTTTGTTGAACGAAGCTGGTGATCTGACGTAACTTTCAATACAATTACAGGAATATATCCGGAAAGCTTCCGGTTACTACCCCCAAAATTGTTTGGAAAATATATTTCGGATATATGGTCATCTGGAAATGGATACCATTCTAATAATTATTACAATAATCCTAATTATGAGGTTATATCTACAATGCTCACGGTAATAGGGCTATCAACTATGGGCATTATGCCATTATGTTGGATTTAATTTATTTTAATTTTTGATATTTAAGGTTGAGTTATTTGCAATTTCAAAAGAATAAATTTCTACACTTGTTAAATTAGTGTGATATAAGTTATTTAGTTCACACAAACCTTTTTGCGAAAAAACAATACAATATTTTAAAAACTACGGCAGTAGCTTTTGAAGAAATACGCGTACATTCAATCTGCATTTTCAATACTTTGATATTGGCTGTGAATCAAATTACTCCTGCGCAGTTTTCAAAAGCAGATCTCCTGTTTGGCCTATTCTACTTGTTATGAATTCGGATATTGTACTTAATTATCCTTGTGCATACAGTGCATAAATACGCACTTTGAGAGAATTGTGCGTATTAAATCACTCATATTTTACTTTAATTTGCGCTGTCATCCATGTTATTCGTATTATTGTTGTTGTGGATAAGACATAAAGTCTATTAAGAAAGTCAATCACTGTCTTTCAAATGCGTTGACTTAAATAAGAGTCCTTTTCCTTGTAAATACATACAAGAAACTAAACACTCACACTGACACTAAGTCACATATATAAACTTCCTCGCATGTACTGTTGATGAAAGCCAACCCAAAGGATCACGAAGGACATAGAAAATAGGAAACGCAACTCAAAAAAGAAAGGACTGGTAAAAAGTAGTATTTTTGCTTCTGTTGCGGTGGCAAAATAGAGAAAATCGAGGCTATAACAATAAGAAAAAAAGGAGGGCGATGAAAGAGTAGCCGAGCTGAAAAGAAATAAACGAAAGGAAAAATGAGACGAGAATAACACCCAAAGCACTCCTCTGTTGTAACCTTAAGCACCAACATGAAGTTCAGGATAAAGTTGGTGTAAAATGACAGCTCAAAGTGACAGACAAGATGACGATTGACTGACAGATAGATGGAAAGGATGGATGGATAGTTGGACAGACGGACGTATGAATGGATGGTTGGCATAATGCTTGGGTGGAAAGTAAATAAATGAAGGAATGAAATGTGCGAAATGAAATAAAAGAATGTACAATAATTCGGTGACTCCAAGACGTACGTGCAAGAGAGTGCATATTCGTATGTGTACGAGTATAAGGACATGACCGTTACGAAGAAGTTGAATAAAATAAATGAAAATGATTGAAAGGTGTAGGGAATCCCAAGAAAATGAAAACTATTGAAATACAAACAACAACGAAAAATATGGTTGTGTGTGTGTTTGTTGAAGGCCCCTTCCATCGTGCGTACTGCTGGCGTCATTTAAATACGCACTGTGGATTCAGCAGTGTTCAGGCTAAACTGATATCAGTTTTCTTCTTTAATGAGTAAAGCAAAGGTTTCTATTTGAATAGGAATTTTAAAGGTGATATTATTAACAAAGGTACATTAAAAGCATGTTAGTATACGTCTTTCAGAAGAATTTTGTTTGCAAATAGAGCCATTTGATATAAAACTCTTCAGAAAATAGTATGTAAGCCAACATAGGAATTTGGCTAGTTCTACAATTTGTTTATTGAGCCTGCTATCTACGTAAAATCCAAAGTCTACAGAAATAATGCGGTTATGGTAAAGGAAACAGAAGTCAAAATTATACACTTCATTTGTCAAACACTGGAAACTGAAACCTTAGAATGATGTTGCGGCACATAATTTAGAGAAATAAACCCAAAAAATAAGTGGAAAAATTGATTATTTTGTATGATAATAAAAACTGTCCAACTCAATTGATTTTTTACTTTTGAAAATATAAACAATAAACGCAATGAAGGAAATGAAATTACAGCACCTTTTTTTATAACGTAAAATAATTCGTCCATCGTTCTTGGAGATGAAATAAATGTGACAAGGCAACATTTATTTCAGGAAAAAAAAAATACATTAAATGACATTGCAAGAATTTTAACTTTATAGCATTAATGTATTCTTATTAGCGTTACCAAATCTTCTTTATGAATCATTTCAAAAACTTCGTAACATTTATAAGAACACAAAAAGTGAGCCCACAACATTTGTTCATCAAGTCGTATTGTAAAGCATTCACGGAGACCAAATGGGCCCTTGGAATGTAAAGACGTAATTCGTTTCTGCTGGTAGTCTGGTAGTGGACAGTATAACTTTATGTAATCTATACCAGTTCTGACGAAATTTTGGCCGAGTGATATAACAATTAATATTGGGTAAAGTTTATCCACTCTGCCTCCTTATATCCCCTTACAAAAGGCGTTAAACCATAATAGATTGTTTTTATCGCAATTTTTGAAATGTTTACCCAAATCGATTACCGCTTTACGCACTATAAGTTTACCCTAACTTATGAATAAATCATGCCAATCTATCTTGTACCTCCTATACGAAGCAGAGGATGACTTACTTGAATCCGCTAGAACTTTTCATACTTCAATTTTTCCCTGTGTTGTGATTTACAATAGTGATCGGATTAGTTAAGCGATTGTTTAGTACCTGCCCTACAGAATAGCGAATTTGACCAATATCACTATTTCTTAATTAGTCTAATATAAGATCAATCTTAATATATTGCGGAACGCAAAGTACACTGTGATTGTAGGGCAATTGTCTTCAAGTTTTTGCTATTACTGAAATTGGGAACTGGAAAAATTAAATAAGAAATATGTCAGATATCTGTCTAAATGTAAGGCAAGAAGAAACGGCATGGAGAATGGTTTTAGTCAATTTACATAACAGTAATTTCTGCACTGGTTACAACAATGTTATGCCAACATATTAAACCTTTGGTCTCAATTCTTATATCACGATTCTCAAACAGTCCTCCAAAATTAATGTCGGATTGTGTAATAGAATGTATTTTTTTGTCATTTTCTGTATACGCTTGACAGAACACATGTTATTCAAATCATTCGAATCTTACAGTACTATAATAATAGCAGAGTACAGAGTACTATATATAATAGCTGTTAGTGAGTTGTATGACATTTCTCGTGCTGTTAGTTTCGGTACTAACAAATTTTCCGCAACACTTTTGTATTTCGACATGAAACTTGTATAAGCAAAACATTTCACACAGGATACATTTCTTAGAGTCATCTCTACCTCTCTCTCTCTGTGTGCTACGTACAGATCAGATCAGATTTCGAACAATTTCTTTGTAGTTGCTTGGTACATTTTCTGCTGTAGTTCTGTTGCCAGTGGGCTGATAGAATTCAAGCCTCGTAGGCTCAAGGCCCGTAAATCTGAATATCAGTGGGTGTATGTGGGTCTGTGCGTTCTGAAGTCACATATTCCCTTTTTTAATTTCTAGCAATTTAATGATTGAAAGGTGAAATTATTTCATCAAGCTTGATTTATTTCCATATACTAATAATGCCACTGGGGCCCACTGTTTCCTTGGTAAGGTTTGCAAAGGAAGTCCGTTTCGTAACCTTAATGACCAAAGGATGACATTCAACTTTCATGATTTCGCTCCGTGTTCCTTTTCTCATCAAATACTCTATTCCTTGATTGCTACGTTTTCCAATTTCTCAATCCGACAAGGATGACGAGAATGTATTTTTGATTTGTTTCACACAGGACAATGATGGCATATAATAATATTCAACAACAAGAAACCAAAATGAAAACAAAAAAATTCTCTGCTAAACAAATCTTTTGACGAAGCAGAATTTAGCAGCAAAAGTTTAGGTAAGGAGACACAAAACAAAAGCACCAGACGAAAATGTGAGAGTAAAGAGGGAGGGTGAAATGAAATGTCTTCAAGACGCGAATTAATTAACATCGAAAAAATATTAAAGCAAAACAATAGATGTAGTGAGGCGAATGAGTGGATGGGTGACAGGTCTCCCAATAGCACACAGACGAAAACTATAGCAACAACATCAATGCAATGGAAAAAAAACCTTTGGTTTTCTAACGATCATGGCTGTGATGGACATGCCAGGATACAATATGGACAAATTTTTTGGATTTAGAGTTCGTCAAACTTTTTGATCTATTTATGACGGCCATGGATGGAGATGCGACCAATGAATTTCTCGCTTACGGTATTATGTTATTGGCGTTGTTGGAGTGAGTTGAATAAATGAAGATGAATACAATTTTTGGTGTATTTATGAATATTTACGGCATTTTTTCTGTTGCATTTTTTCATAACAAAGAAATTGGTGGAAGACAATTTTTTTAGGTCTTGGTTTGCCTGTCTAGAGTTAAATATTCAATCAAACTGTAACAAAATTAAGGTTCTCAGTGTTTCGGCTGTATTTTGTATTTCCTTGGAATTATTTGTAAGCTTTTGATGTTATATTAAACGAAATGAATTTTGTCTTAGTATTTCTCATAAAACCAAACAATCTAAGGAAAGGATAGGACAAATGTGTCACCTTTCAATAGAAATGATAAAATTCTTGCTTAATTGAAATACTCCGAAACCGAATTTGCTGTGAATGCTATACGCAAAAAAATAATTTTGAAAATGAGTTAGCTATTTTATTATTATTATTATTATTATTATTATTATTATTATTATTATTATT
>JAHXMU010000016.1:1097568-1132400 GCA_019455685.1 Philornis downsi
ATTATTATTATTATTATTATTATTATTATTATTATTATTATTATTATCATTTGCATTATCGAAGATACAAAAGAGATCAGAATAGCAGAACCACAGCTTAATAACAGCAGAGCTGTGAGTGATGATGTCTTGCTGGCAGGTCCTGGCATTAAATCTTAACACGATTTTGCTCGGTTGAGCCATGCCCGACAGTTCGAAAATAAGTGCGTTCTGAACTATGCTCAAAAATGATAATCATAAAGTGTGTAATATCTAAATGTAAATCTAAACTGCCATTTCTTTACCCGGCACTTACAAGTTTCTGTCGATTTGATTGGATCCTATCAGCGCGGCATTGGACCTAGCAAATTTACAAGTAGCCAGATATTCAGACTACGCAAATTTTGAAGTAGATCCAATAAAATTACATAGATACCTATTACGTTTTCATCTATTACAGTGCTGTCTACAACTGTCCGAAAAAACTGTATGTCTGGTGTTGCCGTCAATGCTATTCCCCGGAAAAGAAGGTATAGGAAAAGACAAGTGGAAATGTTAATGAACCGAACGAGGACTTACTATGCGACCTCTTCAACATGCCAGTGGATACAATTAGGAGCAAAGCTGCAGTTAACACTAGCGGTATCACATAACAAAAACCATATGCTATTTGAATATGCAGTTTTCTCGAGCATTGAGACGGAGTCAGCAAAAATGGATCTAGCAGTGAACGAGAATAAAGCTAAGTTTCGACAAGCAAAGCAAAATAGCGATTTAACTGCCCAACTGTCCACAGAATCCTGAACTGATAGAAATTTGCTCCCAAAAATTTATGGACCGATTATTGTTAATGCAAAGTGTCGACGTGATATAAATTATAAGCTGTATGAGCTGTAATCCACGTGCTTAAGCGTATCTAAATACAATGGTTGAGTTGGTTAAGCCATTTTGTGGAAATGCACAAAACGGCAATTAAAACTCCCTTACAATTACCCGGCTATCGAAAAACTGTCAGAACTTGAAGCAGTGAATTGAATAAAAAGCACAGAAGACCGAAGTGTTTGAGATTATTTCCTACGCGCGACATATAATTAAGAATGTCTATTCTAGTTACCATACAACGACAACGTGCATTCTGATGTGTTTATACATCGACCAAAAACCAAAAACCATACACTTTTCATTAATGTAGAAAACATTTCGCTCTATTCTGAAGATACAACAGTGCCTCTAAGCTCACTGAATATGAGACACGGATTCATGAGATAAAAGGGAATTTTTTTTAAATATTCGTTTTATTAAATTACAAAAGTTTTAAGAATAATTTTTATTTCAACCATAACAATAATAAAACAGTGTAATCAGATAGATTTCAAAGTCTGATTACTTGCGATTTACCGATATTTATTGAAAAAATTGTGAAACAAATGACGTACTTATAGACATTTTCTGTTCAAGTAAAAAACGTCAAACGCTTAGAAAAATCTATCGCCAGTTTAATGCATTGGAAGGCAAACCTTTTCTAAATATATTACACTTACGTTATCTTACGGAACATCATAGACATGTTGTGTATATTTTAACAATTTATTCCACTATGTCTGGAAAAGTAAAGAAAACTTTTTGTCAATAAGCTGAAAAACTGTAGAATGTTGTCAAAATTTCATGAACAACTATTTTGGCAAGAGTTTTTCTTATTTTTAAAAACTGTATTATAGAATTCTAATGGTTTCACATAACACAACTTTCAAAGAAATTTGCTAAAAAGAAATCGGCGAAGAATATAAAGCGCTTATCTTCCAAGCCATAAAGATAACTTGCACACATAAGCGCTTATGTGAAGCTTTTTTAAAAACTAATAAAAAATTGCCCTGATATACATCAATTTAGAAACCGACTGTGTAAATCTTGTTACATTTGCATAGTTCTTACTCAGAACTTAAGTTCACTTTGCAACTATGAATGTAAGCAATTTTTATAGTTAGTAACTAAAGGTTGTTTAACAATTAAAAACATTACAATTCTCTTGGTAATTGCGACTATGTTTCCCAAAGAAAATCGGCCTTCAATTATTTCGTTATTGTCAAAAAACTGTACAAAGTCCGAGAGGAACAAAAAGGAAATGTTTGTGAAACACTTATTTTACAAGTGGGAAGAGATAAATTCCGCACGTAAACATGTTTGTATTGCATTTGCAAAGACCAAGCCGATCATACTACAATTATCTCAAACAGCAAAAAATTTCAGTTTGACAACGCGTTGTTTGTAGATGCTAATTTGAAAAGATTTTACAGCATTCTTTTAATTAATTAATACCTTTATATGTGGAGGAATGCGGTCAGATGAGGGATGATCCCATCCAGATTTTAATCTGTTGTGTTATGTCGACCACACTTTCTTATATCTCAGAATTGGATCCAGCAAAATAGGTAGGGAAAGTTTACATTAAAATGGCACACGAGCTTGTATTTTCTATTTCTAAATCCGTCATGACGATCACGACGAACGTCACAGCGTAAATACAAACAATATTTCAAAAGAATACTTTGAGACTGAAAGCAAAAATTGTGGTAAACCAAAACATTCGAATCTTATCATAATTCATATCGATTCGATCGTATTGCACGGTCATCATTTGAGGAAAATGTTTTTGAAATTTGATCGGCTACTGGTTCTCCGCTTAATAAATAACCAAACACAAAAATGTCAAATCATCGAAGCGTATCACCGTTAGCAAATGCCTCTGTGCCAACAGAGAAATTGGGATGCGAAATGAAACGAAACTTGTCAATTAAGATAAAATCAACGCATAATTCTAATTCCCCAAATCCCAGATTTAACTAAGGAATGCCAATAATGGATGGATTTTTGCCCAATATATGGTGAATGATGGTGAAAACACAACGAAGCTATGCATTTAATGAGCCATCCTAAGACATTTTAATTAAAATGATTATTTTCACGCAAACACATACACAGCTACACAAGTATTTCATCAATTAATGTTCACATACATCTTCATTCCTTCATTCACTCAGTCATACAAGTTTTTTTCCATAGTCCTCCGTGGTGTAGACAGTGTGTGTGCTGATGTCCTTTCTGGTCATCTAAATCCTTTTGAGATTTATGTGTGTTTTTGCTTACGTTCGCCTCATAATCTTTCCATAAATAAACATCATTAATGGTGTTTGAATACATATGTACACACAAATGTATATACAAATTTATTCACATATTTGTATCTGTGTGGACTTAAGGACATTTGGGGCACCTCGTGATAACTTCGCACAGACAACTGACCATAAAACTTCGCTCATCGAGCACATTCATCGACATCTCGGAGCGTAACGCAAACATATTGGACGTCATTCAATGCGACGTTAACACTAATTAATAGCAACAAAGGCCTTATGATGCTTAACCACTCAGTTCCATAATGATATCTCCTGATTTTACCACACTGCCCCGTAAAAATGGCAGCGACTTTAATGCATAAATAAATGAAATAAAATAAAATAAAATAATAAATAAAATATCTTCTACCACCACGGTTTTTTAATTGTCAGCAAATTCTTCTACTTATTTGAATGACAAATCCGTCATCGCATCTTAATTGTGTTTGCCATTTCAATCAACATTAAGCCACTCAACAAAATCTCGAATGTAGTGCAATCCAGATTTTGAAAGTGAAGAAATTGCTCCAATATGTTGGTACTTTGGACAAACCAAATAGATGGCTTATCTACTATAAATTAATGAAACTCGATCTTTTGCCAGATATAACTAAGGTATTTTTGGCGAAAATAAAAAAGTTTACCAAACCGACCGACTTGTTTGTACAGTGTGGCTAGTACGATTTTATGTATGTTAATGTGGTTCATAAAATGGAGCGCTTGTACCATTATTATCATTTTATCATTTATGAAATCAGAAGACATTTTCTACGAGGACATGAATTTACACGAATTTATCGGTATTTTTTTACCGATCTTATCTATATTTTAATAGTGGTAATCCTTTCCCAACATGTGGTCTAAGCTTGAAAACGGGTAAAATCCACTTTGACTGCTTCCCACACAAGATGACATATTTGGCAAAAATCACTTTCACACCATTTATTAGGAACTGGTACGAGCCAACCAAACACGCAAATGCTATTGATTTGTTTCAGTTTCTGGCATGGGAATCAAATTTATACACAATTTTGAATTAAAGTTATACACAATTTTGAACCAAAATTATACACAATTTTGAAACAAAATTGTACACAATTTTGAACCAAAATTATACACAATTTTGAATCAAAATTACACACAATTTTGATAGGTTTCAACAACCGAATCATAAATTGTTACATTTTGTTTCGGTTTCATATATCAAAATAAAACAACTACCAATATTGGTTTTTATTTATTCATCCGGAGCGAAATTAGAAACAATTTTGATTCTAATTCAGCTTATGACATTTTATGAACTGGTTGTATATTATTTGAAATTGTTCAATTCAAAAAAAAAAAAAAAAAAAAACATAAAAAAACAAAATTTTCCAACAGCTGTGAGTGCCTGGTACCGTAAATTAAGAAAATTAAATTTAGTTGATGTATTTCTAAGGCGAACGGCCTGCCTTTTTTCCGCAAAAAAACGAGACTACATCAGATTTCAGTGCTGATTCAGGTTAATAAATAAAATTGCATAAAGCAATAATCTCGTTTCATATTCTGGAATCAAAACATCTACTTCGTTATGTTTTAGTAGAGAACCTTCATCGTTTTATATTTCTAGTATCGTTTTAACTAAGAATCGTGTCAATATTTGAATTAAATGCTTGGTTCAAGTTTGAATCAGAGACACATTTCCGATGTGCTTTAAATTAATCCAAATAATGATAGTGAGATAGGTTAACGATCCTTTCTGAAACTCACCATATAAACGACTTTTCACCCTAAAACGCTTTTCTATCATAACTCTTGAAATGCTTTCAGGAATTTACCAAAACTTTCCACACTCGTTCTGGTAGCTCCCGTACAAAATGGCGGATTTTGGTAAAAATACATTTGCACCTATCCTTTTCCTTTGCCTAGTCGTAATACAATAATACTTTGTTTAACAGAGATACCCCTATGCAAATAATTCTTCACCCTAAAATATTTATTTTATCTTAACTTTTAAATTGTCGGCGCTAATTCATCAGAACTTTACACAGTACTTTTTTCCTACTGTGGTTTAGGAAAGAAATTGAATGAGCTAATCAATTCAGGTACTTTCCATAAAAATTGACTGATTTCACAAAAATCACTTTCCGGATTTTATAAAAACGCTGCCTGAAACGTTAAGATACCATCAACATTTTTGCCATAAATCAAAGTGGCCGAATATTATAGGTTATATATTTCAAATATTTACCATTATGTATAAATTACAAAATAATCCTGTAAAATTTCGTTATAGGTGGATGTTTATGTGACTAATTCAATCGAATAAGAATAAATCAGTCATACTCATATTTATTTTTTCATTTTCATGACGGAGGTATACAAATCACTATCACGTCTTTATACTTAATGGCTAATCAGTAACCCATTACGAGTAGAAAATCATTGTACTGATGTATGGATAGTGGATAATAGAATAAATCAGTTTCTTATATAAATGATCAAAACGCATTCCTCACTTAGATCTGTACACTCAATTTGTGAATTGTTTGAAAGTTTTCAACTAATCTGGAAACTTTAAATTGTTTTAAATGTTGTCAAACACTTTTGAACCAACCCCTCAAAAGAACTATTATATTGCAATTTTTAATAATATTAACTCCCGTTACACCTTTGCCCGAAGCAATGAAGCTGTAGATAAATTCATACGGCAAAAAATGAAACTCCCAGTATATAGAATTTAAAGTACCGCTCAAATATGCTTCACAGCTTTTTAAGTTGATTAAGGACGTCAGTCTGAATGAACGGCTGACAGACACGATAACAGCCGTAAATCTTTGTGAAACTTCTTAATACTTGGCGCAGCCTAGTACTTTCCCTGATCATAACCATGAGTTTGATGAACTAAGTTATAAGAATGATAATGAACTGCATGGCTTCACCTCTTCCAGTACCAGCCACTCAAATTGACCAGTTTGTCAAAATTTAATTTTTCCCTTCAGTACATAATTGGTAGACTACAGTTGCTTAATTGTTTTTCTCTGGTAACTTTCATACAAATTATATAATTTTACTCACATTTACTTTCTTTCCGTAACATTAAATGCATTATAACTGAGCAGACTTCGGCCATTTGGTAAACTTAATTCTGCGAATGGAAATGGACGCCGACTCACCAGGCCTCTTCTGACATCCCTCAGTATGTCTGACATCCCTAGTATGGTGTATAGTGAGGGTATCTGTAGGTTAGTTCATTTGCCTGCAAATTTTGCACTGGTTTTTAACTAATTCCCTCACCAGCGCAATTATTATGCTGTTAATTATTCTCTACTACAAAATATAATAGTGTGTTTGATTTGCGTCAATAATTATGATTATGACTAAAATATATGTCGAAAATGTCCATTTGACCCTGAATTTGTCATTATACTATTTTATTCTCTATATTGTAGAATTTACTGTTAAAGCGAAGCCCTTAAGCATAACTAATGTCTGAATCAAAAATTCTATGACAAACAATGCCTTATGTCTGATTGAAATTCTTCTAAATTATTTGTGATAAAGTTTCATAAAAGTTAAACAAAACTAAATCAAAAGCTTTTGGCAGTGCATTCCCAAAAGCTTTAAGTTAATCGGGAAAGATATACGTTGAAAGTTTGCAAAAACATTTCTAAAAAGTTTAACTTGAACGGTTCCGACGACTACAACTTTTATTTATCGATCTCCATAGAAAATCAGTAATTTCAAAATATTGAGATACTAAATAGGTCTCCTCACTCTCCCAACCTTGATATTATTGAAAACTCTTGAGGTTAGCTAACCCGTAAGGTTCGTATCTCTTACGGGAAACTGAGGAAGAGCTTATTGAAGGAATAAAAACATTAAGGCCCGAAATTTCACATGACTTTTTAGTTCCTGTCGCTGTACCAATCAATGAAGCTATACTTTACGAATTTATTGTAAAAAACGGTAATAATACGCTCTGTTAAATTTATTTTCAGATAAAATAACTACAATGAAATCAGTTATTTAATATTGACAATGTATGTTTGTCTGGTTTATACAACAATTAAACAACTGAACTTAAGAGGAAGGAATGCGTCTTTTTTCAAATATTTATCAGGGAACCTATGGAAGACCTACGACTGTCCTTGCCTATGATCAATGAATACTACTTCAATATTGATTGATTTTTGGATTCAAAAACATGCCAATAAAAAAAAAAAAATTAAAAAACTTTCTCGCACAATTTATAAAAAAAAAAAAAAAAACAAAATAAGCTTTTTTGTTATTTCATAATCAATGCAGATTAAATGAACCGAAAATTTTTGGCTAATAAATTTAATTGAACGCAAACATTTATTTGTTAATATTATTACACAATGCTTGATTTACGACAATTGGGGTTCATAAATTAAAGTCCACCTTTTGCGAAGTTGTTCTCTTTGGTTTGTCTCACATTCATCCATCCATCGGTCTGATCTACACACACTTCATTAAACGCTTGCTGGCCATTTGGACATTTGGTCATCTAGGCATATATCTGACCAACATCAATTTTCGCATATAAAAAAGTGGTTACATTTAGCACAGCTTACTCCATAGTCATATGTTAAGCGCAGTGTTAGCATGTTTTCTTTAGTTGTTTCTTGGCGAATAACAAGATTGATTGCTTAATCAAGTCATGATCAAGAGGCGATACAATTAGCCCCAGGAGGTCTTCATAAAAACGTTTACTTGAGCCGCAACTGTCGATGGCATAGATGTTGTATCTCGTCCAGAGACTGTATGGGGCATGTTTAGTCTTTCTGCCAGTCACAGGTCTAAATACTAAAACAAACGTCATATTATGAAATATCGTATTTATATTTACGAGAGTCGTTCGTTACCTTCATCCGCCCACGGTTTTGTAGTGGTTTCTTTGATATTAGTACCCTAATTGCACACAACACGGTTATACTGAAGATCGAATCCAGCAATAAAACTGTATTTTATGAGATAATGTCAGAATATTTGACTTTTATGGTGTTATTGACACTTTTTCGCTCTGTTTAGCACAAATCCACTGAAGATCGACTACAGTTAATATTGTTAATGATTACAACTTTAACTCTACAGGTGGCATGAGCTTTACTGCGAATATGACAAATACTTGCAAGCATAACTTAAAATACTATCGCTTTAGCTTGTAATGTAGAATTCAACAGATGAACTGCGAAAAGGGAGCTAAGGTCGTAAAGAGCTCAATTTCTTGTATCTTAAGATTCTATGCCATAATTTATTATTCGAAAAAAATTATTGAATGGAACTAAATTTTCTTTGGTATCGCGGAAGAGTTAATTAATTTTAGGCGTTTCGGGTATGGGCATTTGATGAATAATTTTAAATTTCTGATTCAGTTAAAAAGGCTATAACTAAAATTAAAAAAAAATCCATGCTTTATATGGTATGACTTCCGCCTACACAATTGTGATTCTTGGCATTGCAAAGCTAGATTAAGTTCGTATACATTTTGTGACACAAGCACCAGAATAGAACATTGTGTAAAGAAAATTATCTATTTTATGGCAAATACGAGGTGTGTTAAAAAAGGTGCATTTTCAGATTTCTACGTACATTCGTCTCGACGACATGTTGACGGTTTTATCCATATAACATGTTTAGTTTGTTTGTGAGAGGCATAAATAAGACAAGTGCTTTGCGTGTGCGGCGATACGGTTTTCATCTCCTCAATCGTCGCAAAACGCCGTCCTTTCGTGCGTCTCTTCGATCTGGGGAACAGGACAAAGTCGCAGAGGTCGAAATCTGGTGAATACGGTGGCTGAGGCATGATAACGGTGTTGTTTTGGTAAAATAATCTCTCATAAGGAAAGATAAGCGAATTTGGTGTGCTTCTTTTGGCTCTCCTCCATTGGGACGATTGAGCTTTGGTGTCGATGTCATAATCATATACCCATGATTCGTCACCAGTTATGATCTTTTTAAGCAAATCTGGATCATCGTTAATGTCATTCAACAATTCCTGAGCGAGTATACCAACATAAAAAATAATAATAATCGAAAGTCGAATGTACGTAGCCGGCGAAATTTGAAAATTCACCTTTTTCTAACACACCTTGTTTGTCACTTATTGTGGATTTTATATATGCTTCTGAATTATTCTCATATAAGATGAATTTTAGTCGAATAGCAGAGCCTATGTGTCTCCCCATATGGAGTTGAATAGTCGTAACACCACAAACACCATTTTGTTATCTTAAATCATTCAGCTAAAATTTAGAAGAAAATGTAAGCAGATTTGCAGTAATTTGGGTAGAGAAACGTCAAATTGTGGGCGTAAAAATGATCTTCGTCAAATCCACTATTTTGATAGATCCGATTTTAAGTTAAATTGGCGCTTAATATTTTCATATTTTCAATGAGCTGGAGGAGAGTACCGTTTTATGACAGATATAACAATGACTCAAATTTTTGTCTATAGCATTCAGCATTCAGTGTACTAAATTGATCCAAAAGACAAAATAAGCGAATTCAAGTTAGCGCCTGAATTGAATATATGGAAAAACCAACTCATCCCTAACTGAAATTTTATCACCCTCTAACTGAACCTACTGATGGAATATTATAACGCAGAACCAATGTTTCAGAATTGACAGCATTTTACTTAAAGAAGGAATACATTATTTTTATACATATTCAGATTATTGTGCACAATCTCATGTTATTATTTGTTGCACATTATAAGTGTCTCCCTTAGTTAACTTTAGGATCGACGAAATTTGATATGTTATGTTTTTAAAAGAAGATGTTTCTGCTTAATTCGATGGGTTTTTGAGACGTCTGCATTTAAGAGGAAACAACAATAACATGTACTGTAGGAAGCTGCTAAACGAAAATTCAGTAGCACCAACATTCCATTTCGCTAATCATGTGCCAATTAGTATTTTGGTTCTTCACTTTAAACAGTTCTTTTTATGTGTGTTTTTGCTACCAGCTTCTTATTATCATTATTGGCCACTTGAAACTTTACCTTTGCCTTCATTCATTAAAGCCAAATTGTCTGGTGCCCCAACAGGAGAGCGGCGATGCAAGCCAATGGTAGAAGGTTCTTCATGTTGACGTCGGCAGTCAACGTCACTGACCCTTTTTTACTTTCCCGTATCCTACGAAAAATCATTTTGCATGAGGCCTGACGATTTGAGTGAGATTTTAAAGATATGCAGGAGTGGACAACTACGACGTATTGGAACGGTGGAGATGGTTATAAGGATATTATTACAATTATTCAAACAATGCTTCTCAAGTAGTCACTTTTTCACTCCTTCTGAAATTTTCAATTCCAATAAAATTGTGCACATAAATGTTTTCTGGGTCTGTAGAATGCAACAACTTTTAAATGTTTTGTGTCAAATTATGTTCAAAAAAATTTATCACTTTCTACGCATAGAACATTTGTGTTCTGCAAATTTAGAAAATTACAATGATTAGCGAAAATTATATCAGAAAATCTAAAGGTTGACTAATGAAACATCTCTGTATAGCGCTGGCCAAATAAACATCTGCGTCATGTTTTCTATACTTTGATATCCGTTTGATGCCAAGGTTTGGACATATCTGCTTAAAATATTTATAACTTAAATATTCTTAATTTATTTAACATACATTTTGATCACATTCTTCAATCTTTTCTGCTTTGTGTGTATTAATTTTCGGTCGTTGCTGTTTATTCTTAGACGTAAACGTGAGTATGTGCATCTCATTTCCTTGATTATGCTTTAATATCACTTTGAATTTTCGGGAACTGTTCATATTGGCGTGAAATGTCAAAATGAATCACGTTTGTCCCATCAAAATTGATGAGACGAGAATGATTCCTTTTTTCTTCATCGTCTCCTTGTGATTTGCCCTGTTTATTCTACATGTTATCTTATTCTCTTTGGTCTTTTTTTAGTTTTTGGCTATTGAAGTGTGTTTTACTTTTGCACTCCTCTGCTGAGGATGCGTTGCTGACTGTTTGGAACGTGTATCGTGTTACAGATGCCGTCTGTGCTCCTTTATTGGAAATGATGGGACACAACTACTTTTGTTTCGTTTTCCATTCGCCACGAATTGATTGAAGATGAAATAGAGGTGGTTTGTATGAATAAAAGTTTATGAAATATTGTTATAATTTAGGATATAATTTGTGAAGATTAATGTTGCCATAGCCCTGTTGATGGAGTGGAATCAAATTAATGTTGAATTTAGTTTCTGTAGGCTGAAAGTTGTATTGGGGTTTGATGCAATTGAAGGAAATTTAATCGAAATAATTCAGTACAGCTGATTGAATTTCGATAATTTTTCAACAAAAAGCAGCCATTCAAATGCTGGAGAATCATACCGAAGATTAGTTGTTGATAGTGCACAAATATTTAACAATTTTTTTTTATACAAAGAAAAAAATTTATTAAATACTGATGACATTCTCCAAATTTTTCCAATTAATCTTCAACCTATCACGCATTTCAATGGTATGGATAAAGAGTTGTGATCACCCGTTTTTCAGACTTCTATACAAATGTTGTGCAGAGTGATGAAAACATTTCATACAGCGCGAGCATTTCATAATAAGTTATTGGATCATTCATCAAAAAAAAAAAAAAAAATACAATTTGAGAGCAACAACATTTTTCTGAGTTCTTAACTGTGCTTAATGATAAAAACAATATACAAGGTATCATATAGCGGGTATAATAGAGTGAGATAACTTGCAGTAAATCTCAAGCTCAACCTACGAGCTTTACGGGCTTTACGAGATACTTGTTACGAAATTATTCGTCACATAGGCAATATGTTTTGAAATCAAATATCGCTATTGAATAAGTGTTATCAACTGATCGAATTGTGTTGTTTGTTCCAGATTTTAATTGATTTCCATTTTAGATTTTCTCATTTTTGTGAAACCATTATAAAGGGTGTCCCAACAAGGACACAAGATTTAAATGACTGATGCAGCAATTGAATTGTTTCTCTGGCTTAATGACATGTGGCGCCGTCTTGTTAAAACCACATGCCCTCCTCATTCATTTCTTCAATTATAGGCACGAAAAAACTGGTTATCATTTCACGATACCGAACACCATTTACTGTTTACGCTTGACATGCCTCATTTTCATAAAAAAGGTCCAATGATTCCTCCAGCCCAAAATCCACACCACACGGCGACACGTTGAGGATGCATTTGCTTCTCGTGAATCACTCGAGGATTTTCCTCACCCCAAATGCGGCAATTCTGCCTATTGACGAAGCCATCAAGATGGAAATGGGCCTCGTCACTGAAGATGATTTTATCGGCAAAATCAGCATTTTCATGTTGTCTCTCCAATACGCAATTAACGAACTCCCTTCGCTGTCCATGGTCAGGCGGCTTCAGTTCCTGAGTCAAATGAACTTTGTATGCACGAAGATTATAAATCTTTCGTTAAAATTCGCTGCATAGTGGATTTGGAGACACCAATTTGCTGAGCTCGGTGTCGAATTGAGGTGGATGGAGTTTGAGCGACATCATCTCGTATAGCTGCGACATTTTCGGTCGATCGACCTGGCTGAAGGCGCGTTGTTGTCTTTACATCACTAACAGACGCAGTTTTGGCAAATTTATCCATTCACCTCTTTACAGCTGACTCTTTTGGAGCATTATTGTGACTCCAAATTGATCCCAATTCGCGAACTGTAGTCGCAAATCTATTGACAAATTTTGTGATAAAAAAATCAATGAAGTGCAATTTTTTCGCTTCTCAGGGATTTAATATTTCCAATTCAGATTTTAGTGCCACCAATGAAGTCAGATTTTTTGTACTATTTTGTGCTAGCATTTGAAAACAGTTGATGTTATTTCTATATCAGAAATATTATTCTGATACCAACTTTTAACAACTCAATGAAGTGGGATTTTTGTGACAGTATTATAATTGAAAATGAATAGTTAAACAATTATTTTAATCATCTCTTCACTTTATCACATTACACACCCACAGTAATGGGATATGGAAATGTCACCCAAATGCATTTTGTTGCATTTGCTGTCAACACTACACAGAAATCGTATTTTCAAAATTTGGCATGCAAAAGAGCAACTCAATATGGCTAAGTTTTTGTCGGAAAAATGTATACTGTGTGAAATTTTCTGAAGGTCATACCTTAAAAATCCGTATGCCAGAAAATGGGACAGTTCCGATGGTTTTCAAAGAAATGATGCTGAATCGAGGCTTTTCGTTCTTTAAGTTTTATTTCGTACTAGGTCTGATATTGACGTAGATTCGAAAAACCAAATCAATTACTAATAAAAACAGTTATTGTGTGAAAAGCATTTTGAGATAAAATGCAGGTGGCCGAAAACTAACACCATTTTTAATAAAGCTTATCTAGACTGATTACAATTTGTAACGCTTAGTTGATATTTTATTAAGTTTTATTTAAGTTTTTCCAAAACGAATCTAATTTTACCTTCATCCGTAGGTATAGAGGCCATTTTGAAATTGTATGCCAGGGACACTGTAAACTATAAATAGAGGTCTGGACTTTTTTGATTATAGAGATTTAGAAATGAATCGTTATTAACTCTTTGTACAGTGCAACAAATTCGATGCTTGTTAATCACAAATATCATCAGAAGTTACTAAGGAAATAAACAGTAAACTAGTTCAAAAATATCGATCGGAGAAACCGTTTTATACATTGTACTGATTTTTGCCTGAATCTATTTTATATATCATAGATTCGCTATGGGCTAAGTAAATCAACTGAACAAAAATTTAACAAGAAAAAAGCACTTGAATGCCACCATAATATCGAATTAAGTGGAGTATCAGGTGTTTACACTAGGGGAGACTTGTGCAATTGCACATTACGGAACACAACATCAAACGAAGGAAGAAGCAACGATTTTTTCGTACCTTCGTCCCAGTGTACACTGCCTACGTGTGATTTCCGGTTTTATTCCTCAGTTACTTGTATAAAATACATTCGCGCTGCACTTGTTCCATTGAATTTTCTCTACTTGTAAGCAAACGCAGTCTGTGTCTGAGTAATATACGAATACCTACGTAGTCTTCACTTCTCCCATAATGTTTTACGGTGGGCATGAGTGCTGACAGTGGTTGCTTTGGCTTTGGTAAGTGTCCTTGCCCTAGTCCTACTTTGGTAAACAGTATTAAACAGACCAGTACACCACAATGTTTGTGTCGTAATACCGAATCTGCTTTGGCCTCGAAATAAAAATATCTTTAACTTAAAGCAAATGTGTAACAAAAGCATATTAAATAAAACAACAACCACCACCAGAATCGCAGACGGAGAAAAAACAACACAGACATACTCGTATGAACTTTGTTCGACCTTAGCCTCTGCTTCCGTTCCGTTTTGTTTCCATTCAGTGTTTTGTTCATTCCGAAAGTGTTGCAAGGTCAAGTAGCGCATGTAGAAAGTGTAGGCGTTTATCCTATTTGTCCTTACCTTCCGTATAAAACGTTTGCAAATCTGTGTTTTCCTGGATATTATTTGATTTTTTTTTTTTATAAATATTTTATGAAATCGATACGCTTAAGCGATTGGATATAATTGGTTCTTGGTGAGGAATCCTGAAGTTGATTTTTCAATATTTTCAACAACATTGTAATAGTGTATTGAATTACTGAGCAAACAACTGCTTACGACGAATATTCAGTAAAGGAACATTTCATGTTTCATGTTTGTCTATTCTACACCACATTGTAGTTCAGGGCAAATTGAGTTTGTTCGGATGTTTGTAACATCCAGAAGTATCGGAGTTAGACCATACATAGTATATACTACTCGACCCAGAACCACTTATTGAGTTGATACACAGAAGTGTGTCTATCTATCCACGTACGAGTATTCTTGTAATCAAAACACAATTCACAATTATGAATCCATTTCGATAACAAATGGCGTATATGTATATATAAATTCCCAGCAAAATATTTCCAATATTTGGAAGCATTACGAACACTTGGAAACACACTACGTCCTTCTTGCTAGACTGAGTTTTACTAAACTAATTATTTATGATTATGTGGATCACTAAAGTAAGCAAACAAAAGCACTTCATGATTGTATACGGTTTCAATATTTTTCTAGCAAACGAATCAATAGACCCCATAAATTTATTATTTGAAGACGAGTCCCAATATTAATTGTATACAATTTTACAAGACAATAAATATTTGAATACGAAGCCAACATACGGGTTTGGTCTTACACACCAAACATGCTTCTCGAAATATTTTGGTTTCAGTTAGAATTGTTTTAAGGGACTGCAATAATTGTCCGCATGGTTATTAAACGAGGCAGAAAGTATTCTGAATTCCCAAAGTTTGAGGTATATAAATCTCTACTCGAAGTCAATTACGCTCAATTTTATAATTTTACCACTCTTGACAAATTTTCACTGCCACCATACTTTATCCTAATTGATTTAATATTGTGAGTGTGTGAGTACAAACCTTTCTATGTTATGATTTAACAGGGAGAACATTTAATTTATTTTGGTAAGAGAGAATTTTATCCTGTCACACAGCGTCACAGATGAATGTTGCTAGTTTAAGACACTTAAATTATTTTTATTCACATAAATTTCTTTATTCATTTGAAAAACATTGTTAGTTATTAATGACCAGGCGATTGCTGCTAGAATTGCTTCAATGATCGTTCGAATATACTTCTTTTAATCATTCAAATTTGTTGACTTTGTTTTGTGCACTTCCTGTTTACAATAAATCGACAAAAAAAAAAAAATCAAAAGCGGTAAAATCAGAAGACAGAAGGGGGAGTTTCTTGCAATCCGCCTATTGGAGAAGCCAAGCAATTCTGCGATTACAGGCCAGACTATATAACAACTTACACCATTTTCTTTAAGCCACACAAAATGTAAATGGATTCTCTTTTGATGTAATTCTGGAAAGCCAAACTTTTTCAGTTATTTCTTACGTAAATTACATCGTGGTAGCCACTTTCATCAATCGTCCTCTATATGGTGAAGAAGAGGAATTAATTTTGTCAAATAATGAGATTTCGTTTATCTTTTGGTAAAGTATTTGAATTATGACACTGTGGCAGCAAAAATTTAGTTTTCTTTGAAAGTATCAAATGAAAATGTAGTCATACCAAAAAATTACAAAAAAGTTTGCTAATGACATAAAGAATGTAAGAATTCCGATTATGACATACTTAAATATATTTGTGACAAATTCGAAAGTTTTTTTCCAAAGAAATTGTTCCATCCATGATAATAATATTGCATTACAACGTCCTTCTTGAATGCAGCTGTATCGTCCAATTACTAATGTTATTCATCACTGTTCGTCGCGCAAAGTTGAATAATCAATCTACTATCTGTGTCCGTACGCATTTTTCCAAGCGGATGCTGGATGCAATTTCCCGAAAGTGTCTTAAAAACAATTTCATGTTCTTCGCAATGCTAAAATGATCCTGCAGACAATTCATCAAAATACGAAACTAAATGTGAACGAATGCATGAGTGAGTGATATAAAGTGAATGTATTGGAATTAAGTATAAAACTATATCTGCTGCTGATGGTGGCTGGCATCATTCATCGACCGGTAATCATCAGCCATGATTCATAATGCGAATGATTTATAGAGACAGACAACGAGGACATCGTCCGCCGCATCGATGAGGATGCCGTTGATGTTAAAAATGCTGCAGTTACTGCATAATGATGCCATCCATGATGTCCGCAGACAGCATAGTACGATAATGCTAATTCCATCCCATCTGAGATACTTTTGCATTTCCAGAAAGACGAAAAGCTTTAATCCGTAAACGAAATAATCATAAATAAGAAGCGAAATGAGCTGCTACGAAGTGTTCTCCGTACCAGAGTGTACTTTCGCCATCAACACTTGACGGTTGAGTTCATTAATAAAATCAAAGTGACAAATCGAATGCAATTGTCAACTTGACGCATATCTTTTGCTGGGCGGCAATGTTGTTGCCTGGTACCTCTACCCCTCTTACATGGGATATTGGTGTCGAGTGGCTGTAAATGTGGAGGATGTTTGGCCATTGGCTTATGTTTGGCTGGGTTTTGTCGTGGAACCGTTGGTGTCGGTGAAATGACACCTCTGCTCTTCGACGTTAGTGACACAAAAGGGCTAATGCCGTATTTGGGATTATAGGCAACGATTGTTTTCCTAAAAGAATGATGGAATTTAACTATGAATCGGCAAATTTGAAATGTGTTATTGTACTGGCGATGGTTCAATAAATTCAATAGACGCAATGTTGAATATGATGAAAGTCGGCTTTGGAAACCAGTCTCAAACTTGTAAATGTGGAATTAGTGTGTTTATTTTAGAAAGGTTATTTGGCAGCTGATATAGAAGAGGGCGTGAATTCGCAGTAGACGAAGGACTTGGACAACTAAAAACCTGGCTTAACAATGTGAGTGACCAAATATCCACAAACCGAGATATTTTTTACTATCCCATTTGTGTTCATATCCCGGCGAGGAAAGAGGTGAAAGTCGCTTAGCATCTCAAGAGAAGTAAGCTGCTTATAGGCAACATTGCAACTAATTGTAGCACGAGGTGTACAAGGACATTTTAAAGAGAAGACATGGAAGGCAGACTATCCTCTTAAATGGAAAATTCGGTTGTTGAATGAACGGGTGAAGAAGATAAGCAAATGTACAGGAACAGCGGTGAAGATGGGAAATTCCAACAAAAGCTTTTGATAACAGACTATTGTACAACGATCGTTGTGTTGAACTGATATTCATCATATATCTGCCTCTGAATATGGCTTACCTAAAGGAAAATTTGTCCAATAAATTGAACATGAGCTTTTCGTATATGTGGGTATTTATTTCTAAACACTCGATAGTGTAGGTCCGTTTCAAAATAGTCCAGTTAAAACTTGTTTGAAGCAGCAGCGTCCGAAAATGCGTTCATTATGAGTAAAGTGGTGTTAAATTAGTTTTTCTTTAAATCAGATATAATCGAAATGGTAGAGTTTATTTTCTTGAAATTTCAGCTTAGATTTGAAAAAAAAAAAACTTTTACTTTTATCTTATTTTCCAAAACTGTGAATTTGGGGGAAAAAGCGCTTCAGAAATTTCAAAATTTTCTGGAGGTGGAGGTGGTGGCTGATATAGGACCAATACGAATGAATTGTCCATTTGTTTGCTATAAAGGTGCTGTAAATGAAGCGTCATGAAAAAGGAAGTGTATAATAAATACACAGCGAATAACTAATCGAACTGTATACTATAAAAATTTGCATAAATATTCTTATATAAGAAATAAACAAAATTATTTTTGCACATATATATACGTTATTGAATATATCTAACTGATGCTGAGGTGGAATTCCAATCACTAAAAGTGATCGTTTCCCTTGTAAGTCACAGTACGTGGCATCAACCATGCAGAAACGCTTTCAGGCTCCGCTTAGATATGCGTTATCGTATATAAGGTATATTAATTTAATCTTAATACGTAATGTATTTTCTCAAAATTCACTGAACCCAATGGAGAGCACCCTTTAGGTTTACGTAAAAAATTAGTTTTAAAAATTGCAGTTTTAGCTATAAATTGAAAATTTGTGTATAAATTATGATTGACATTAGTTGTGCATCGGGATGACTTCAGACAGTCGATGATAATTTTACACAAACTATGACCACATCCCTCCTTTGGTGCCAGAGCCGCATTATCGGATCGCATGTTACTCATGTTTCGCCTCGTAATGTGCAATTTTTCATTGGCTCTCTTGTCACTTGTGGTTATTTATAATTTTACGATGTTGTTGTTTCTACTTCGTCATCACATATAGAGTATTTTGCTTGCCTTCCTTCGGTGACATTGATTGATGTGCGCTTTGGAAATGTGTTGACATTTTTCTTAGTCACATCCACTCTGACATTTTTGGCCAAGACAAGAAACGAAGGAAATCAATTATTTTATATGGGAATTAAGTGCAATATTTTTGCTTAGACTGTTTTCAGGTCATGCACTCACTCATGCAATATGAAATATTGATTGAATTCGAAATGAAATTTATGAAGAAATTAAATTTGGGGACACTTTTGGGTAAATAAGTTGATTCAACAAATGAATAACGTTGTCTTTCAAAATGGCTTTAAAACTCGAATAAACAGCATGAAATTTGCAAATGAATGGAATGTAAGAATAACGCAGTCTGATAAATATGATTTATGTCTTTTCTCAACAGTTTTCGCATTGTTCCAGATAGATTTTAATGTGCAGATTTTGGTTTTCAGGAATTTTGGTGTGGACATGATATTCGTTGTATAAATTTTGGAAATAGACTACTTCTTCATATTTGACGAACTCGATATTAATGTCAACATTTTAGGCACTATAGATATACATTTTTGCTTCTCTATAGTCTCAAATATAATACAGTAATCTTTCACAATTTACGACTGAGACTACATTTGAAACTCATTCCAGTGCTATTAATGATTTTAGAATCACTGTGGTAGGCTCAATTGTGATCAAGATATTTGCTGCCACTTCACAAATATCATTTGTCAACTTATACGTTCATACATCCCAATCAACAAAAGTTTCTGAAATTCATGAAAGTTCAGTTTCGATTCGTTTTTGATATTGTAATAGGTTTCCAAACATGACAAGCAGTGTATTTAATGTTAACTGATTTTCGTTTTATTTGAAAAACCCGCTCATGACATTATTATGCATGGAATATAACATCATTCAAATATTCGCAGCAATTTCCCACGTCATCACGGATCAGAGAGTTTCAATTCTCAATAAATCTACCGCATAGATCCATCTGATCTATCGCTCAATTGGTACCAAAATCAATTGGTTATCATTGATCTGTAGCATTCCCCATTGGCAATCATGGCCTCTTCCACGTCATTTTCGAAAAAGTACTGACCAATAATGCCGCCAGCCCAAAATCGTCTCACCTTATATGTCAATTTTATTTGTTAACATATCCATCCATCTAGTAATGCGCCTCACATCTACAGATGATTTTTCAGTTAAAATTGTGGTTCTTTTCCACACAATCTGAAGCATAGACGTCGAATAAACAGCACTGTCTACAACCGTAAATTTTGAGCTTCAGGGTCAGACGGATCCTGTACGAGTACAAACCCAAAACTCGAATATGTTTTCGCCCAATCTGGCGTTGTGTGTTGGTCTGTCGTCTCGAATTTGGCCATCAAATGTTGAAGGGTCAACTATGAAGGGTCTATGACATCAGTGACTGAATAATAATAATACCAGTTCGGAAACTCAGATGACCTGACTTACATAAACGTTCAACCATTGTTCTTTTGCGTTGATACGAAACTATGCGGAGTGATAGAAGGGAAAAACTACTTTGAATTAAAGTGCTGTAAAAGAAGCAGAATTTCAACATTCTTTCGCTTAGTAGTTATATAAGGGCCACTGATTTTTGCTAAATCAGCCAATTTCAATTGGTGTCGTCCTAAAGGCTGTGACATTGCAGTCCATTTTCATTAGCATACCTTAGTTTACCAAATTTTTGATGCGTGTTAAATTATACTGATTTGGATGAAAGATGCGAATCTAGGCGTACTCGTATATGGGTTAAATTCCGTAATTTGTACAGGAGCTGTCCTAACGATTTTGTTATATTTTGCTAAACATTAGAATTTAATACAATTAATAATTACTTAATTATCTGCAGTCTGCGAATTAGAGATTACAGCGTAAATATCAATTTCAATAAATAGATCAACTTAGCACAAAAAAAAAGGTGTGGCAATGCTACCCGTTTGAAATTATTTAAACAGTTCACACAATAAAACCAAAGAATTGATCCATCGGCTCAAATTTTTAATACTCCCGCAAATGGTTCCAAATCTATCCGGAATTATACTGTCGTAAAAGTAAATGTTAGTCTTATTTTATGCGAGAAGTGTAAATCTTCAAGTATAATACGTATATTTTCCATTTGTCCGGTTTAACTATAATGACAGAGATGTTTGTTAATTTTCAGATTGGCATATGAGATAATTTATCACACTCAATGAGCCTACACCCACAATAATTCCAGGTTCACTAGGTGACTCCTAGCATTATTTTAGGAAGTTGTGCATGTGCACATCAGAAAAGCCAATTCGATATGTCCATCACTGGACTCTTGCGTTGTCGCAGTGATTTAATTACCTCTGACATATGAAATATCTTACTTCAGTTCGATAGCAGCAGGATATTTCCAATAATTCAACTTAAACTGTAAATCGGGCAAAGTTGCATCAATAAACTGAACCAATTTCTCTGACATTCTGACCTCATATTTGTAATTATATATTTTGTAACGTAATCGTTATCATACCTTATGCAAGAGAGGACTGTTGGCCCCGTTCACTTATCTGATCACATCGTCTACAACGTAATGAACCTGTATTCAAGATAAAGAATAGGCAAGCTTTAGCTTAGACGAACCTAACGCCGGTTTTACTTGTTTTCCCAAGTTGGGTTTCATCATATGAAACTATAGTTGTAAACACCTGATATTTGTCGTTATCGTAACAAAATTGATAATAGTTTTGTTTTACTATCGGATGTTTCGGATACAACAAATATAAACAAGTCAAAATCGATTTCCGGTTTCATTACGTTTAGACACGATTTGTTAATCTGATGTTAGGATTTGTTTCTAAAAAATTATGAGTTTCTCAAATTTTCAAGTAATTTATACCGCAAAATTGAACAATCATAGATGCTATAAAGAAAGACAAGCAAAACAGAAATCCTATCGGCATCACTCTTACCTACTTGCCTTTTTGTTTTTGCAATCTACAAACGTATAAAATATTACATGGCCATTACCAGCAATTAAATGCCATCTTCAAATTCTGTTAGAATCATTTGCGTAAAAGCGTTTGATGCCATCATTTATGACACAATTAATCCCAACCATGACCTGTCCCACAACGAATACTGCCTTTGACATTTGCTTCAAAAATTCCAAAATGAAATCATGCCACAAAAATCCCTTAAAAATTAACGTTTATGGTTTTCTAAATTTCTGGTACTACATGGGTGCATGTGTCATCGGAACTCACGCAAACGACAACAGCTTCAGTTCTAGCAACAGCATCAGCATCAACATCAGCATCAGCTCTATTCCATAAATTTGTCCAAAATTTACACATCAACGTAAACACTCATCGCTCATGTTGGTGATGATGCATTTTGCGGTCTGTCAGTGCGAATGTAAGTTGATGGGCCGAAAAGGACCATAACACCTCTTGTGTGTGAACAAATAGAAACATTGGACATGGACGGAGCGCGGGCTTTCATGGAAATGCGTATTCTAAGAGTGATGAAATGGTAAATTGCTGGGCTGAAATGAAAGTGTACAGCGTAAATTAAATTAGACCATCTTTAATGTAATTGGTACTGTTTCTGAATATTTGGTGGTCTCTAAGAAATTTCAATTTGAACCGAATATATATCACACGGCAGGCATTACAGCAAATTTAAGGCCCTATCAGATACAGCTATTAGCTAACATAAATTCGTTGCATTGTACCGCATGCCATAAATGATTACACACGTTGTAAACAAATTTAGCCAAAAACTTCTGCCGTTGTTGCTGAATACACTTACATATTGCCATGTATATTTCGCAGGGAAGACTGTCAACAAGCATTCGTGTATATGCATGAACAACAGGACAGCAACGTATCATCCTCTAGGAGTAACCACTACACACACAATGTTGCAACATTATGATGCTGCTGATTTCGACGATGATGATGGTGATGCCTTGTTTTATTAGGTTCATTTCGGTGATGCAACACCGTAGCACCAATCTGGATGAATGGGATTTGTGGAGTAAAAATAACGTGTGTAAGTGTAATTTTTTCATGGCGACGACGCTATAAAAAGTGTAAGTGTCAACTGTTTGTTGCATCAACTTCACACAGTATTTGCGGAAAGTAAGTGGTCAATTGTAACGAGTGAAAAAGCCTAAAGTTGAACATGGCCGCGCCTGTAATTCGGTAATATGTCCGAAAAACTTTCGGTATCAAAATCCTAAGCCGTTTTTTATACCTACTAGGAGAACTACTATTATTATACGCATTACACTAAAGTCATTTATTTTTTCCTTTTTTGTAATTTACTTTTAGCCTACAACTTAAAGAAACGAAACACAACATATACTCTTATGAATCTAAAATATAAAGCTCGGATTTCCATGCTTATAATCTGTATATTTTGAGAAATATGTTAAAAAAAAAGTTTCAGTTAAAGTGAATTTTGAAGAGTTTACTTTTCATTAATCAAAATGTTTCGGTTGATGAATAGTTCTTTTTTTTTTTTAATTTATTATATCATACAAATTCATACAAATTACGCCTCAGCGCCGCATGGCATTATAAAGGCTAGTTGGCAAAATAATTACATCAAATTTGTTTGTATAATAACAATAGTTTAATACCAAATACAAACACATTTATGAAAAACGTAATTTCTTGGTACGTACTTAATATTAACTCACAATTCATACCAGAAGCTCTTCGACATTTTGCAATAAATACCCTTTCATTGACGATTTAAATAATGAAAGTGTTTTCAGTGATTTTAAATGTTGTGGTAAAATATTGTACTGACTACTACCAGAATGTTCTATACGCTGTTTTGTTGTTTCAGATCGGAAAATATACTGATTTCGGGAAAAATTTATCGTGTGATGGCCAATACTACGCAAGCATTTGAAAACATATATTAGCAATTTTAATTTATAACAATTTATATACTGGCAAAACTGTTGGAAAAACATCTCTATACAGAGAAAGCGTACAATATGAAATTGGCAAGTTCGCTACAGCTTTTAGTGCTTTATTCGGTTGACGCTATAGTGATTTTAATTCAGAACTCTTTTTATAACCATACATAATGGCTAAATAGTTATAATGACTTTGAACTAAAGCTTGAAATATTAGAAACTTAGTATTTTGATCAAATTTATTTCTAAATTTATACAATAAACCTATGGCAGGTGATACTGTAGACTTCAGATACTCTATATGCAGTGTCCAAGAAAGATTACTTTGAAAATATAATCCCGAATATTTAACTGAATGAACTTCTGGAATTTTTTCCCCATCTACGTATATTCTAAAGCTGTCGTTCAACGGACAATGTGGCCGAAATCTTATCAATTTCGTTTTTTTTTTTTTTTTGGATTAAGGAAAAGTTTATTAATACGCAAATACTTTATTAATAGACTTGCTCCTCGTTCTACGTAAGGCTTCACAGTCATTTCATATTTATATGGATGAAAAATGGCGATTTCATCAGCGTACACAATCATTTTACCTGATAAGTCAATATTTTTCAAGTCATTTATATACAGAGAAAATAACAAGAAAATAACAAAATAACAATAACAATACCAATATTTTAGAACATTTGGCATATCTTTGTAAAATACGTAAAATACGAATAAATTGATTTTAACAAGTCCAGCGTTTGCAATTCCTTTTAGGTTGCCGAAGACTAATAAAATATTTCACGAAAGATATTTCGTACAAAGAACTTTGGGTATTAGAAAAGGCCATAACCAGTAAACTGACAATTTTTCCACTAACCGCCATCGTTTTTCACTGTTTGAGAGAAGTGCAGTGGCATTACCTGTCATACCCAATTAGTACATTGTTTTTTTTTTTAAGGCAGAATCAGCTGCAGCCAGCAACGTTCCTAGTTGTCGCCTGATGCTAAACGATTTTCAAAATTTTATACCAAAAATATTATTGTACATGTTGTCAAAATATCTTAAAGTTATATTGAGGTCGTCCCGTTGATCTCCGTCATTTCGAAAACACTCATCGGATGCAGCCCCTGTTGTTTTTGAGGTATTTGGATTTTTACAACATTTTGCTACCACTATATATTGTTTTTGATATTGGTCAAGCAATAACATTTTTCTTGGGGGAGGTTTACCTTACTTTTTGGACTTCCTTCCGTAGATAAATGTTTACATTCGTACTGAAAATGAGTTGATTTTCTTTTCGCTCCGCAGATGTCCTCTGTCAAAGAAAAAAACTCAACTCTTACTTTTTTTTTTTTTGCATTTACATTTTAGATTTATGGGGATGAAGGTTATTCTTCTGAATTTATGTGCAAACCCATCAGTCTCTCCACATACAAAAAGTTCGGGTATATAGTTTGGCCACTTTCTCGCCGTCATCTTCTCTATACTGGTCCGGGTGTTGTTTTCAATTATTGTTGATGTTTTTGGCTGAAATTTATGGTACCATTACGATGATGGCCAAAACGTTTAGTTGAGTCCATATTTTGTCCATGCCATTCCTTCAACGCCTTCAGCCACCGTATGTAACTGCAACATCACTCCCTCAGTAACGTGAAGTTGTTGCCACATATGAGTGTGAGTTCACATGTGCGTGTGTGTGTGTGTGTGTGTGTGGCTTGATGTCAGTTGATGGTTGTAAATGTCGACAGTGCGTTGGACAATATCTTCATGTGCAATTACAGAGTGTTGCAGCAAAGTGATGTGAATTAATGTTGACACATGTGTGGCCAAAAACTGTTTTTTCTGTTCATGCAGCGCTACTCTTCACTCAGTCATTGCCTTGACATGGGGCACAGTGTTGTTGCACAATGGGTCCATCGTGAGTTGTTAGTTTTGTTGTTTCAGCGTTTTGTAACCAATTTAATAGTGTAACACAACAACGTTTATTAAATGTTGGATATCACCACACATGTCTGCAATCTAGGTGTCTATGCAAGCGCGCTGCAAATTTATGTGGCAAGTTGTGTATTAGAATTGTCATCATCACAGTCATCAAGTTTAAGTGTAGAAAATTTGTGTCAGCATTTCCATTAGTCTTGTTATCATAAATCATTTATTGTTATTGCAGATTGTTTTTGAAAATCATCTCTCACATGTCCGTCCGCACTTAAATAATATTAAAGTAATGATAGTGAGCAGAGAGGGGATGAATAGCGTCGCATGGCCACTTAAAATCACCCGGATAGGATCAGCGGTCTTCTTCCTTCGTAAGTCTTCACATACATTTGTTTAAGATTCAACGAAAAATCAGCTAACGGCCAATTTCAGCATCTTGAGATAAAATTCATCCCCAATTTAATCGCCAGTAAAAACAAGTGACCAGCGCAAAGTTGGACAGGCGATCTAAAATTTGACGGTATCATATGACCGCATACATAGCAATATTCAGATCCATAAAATATCAGTGAACATGTTGAATAGTTCAACCTTTTTCTATATATTTTGCGACTATCCGAATTATTCGTCAACTCTGTCAGGGCTCGATATGCACGCTGGTTTTCATATTAGCCATCTTGATACGGTCGGCCGCAGGTATTACGCTTTACCAATTAGAAGTTCTGGATGGATGCTAATCACTATTTCCTATAATTTGTACTGGAAACCGAGTGTTAATGAGTACTAAGTGCGTGCTAAACTTGACTGCTTCCAATTCCATTGGGAAAAGTATGTGGAAGTTAAAAGAGATAGGTCAACACTGTGATTTTTATGCATAGCATCAGAGGATCTTTGTTTATAAAACAATAGTTTCTCAAAATGTTTTTCCCATTATGTAACTAAACTAAAAGTTACTGTGTTCTACAAACAACAAATTAATGACTGTTGATTCCATTTTAAAGCTGTCAATTTACCAGAATATCTTTCCAAAAATCTTTTATATATTATGAGTATGATGTAAATTTATGAGATTTGGAAAGAAATCATAAAATATCCAGTTTCAGCATAATGTTAAGCAGTCTTTCTTTTTAAGAAGAATCACATAACTTTGCGAGAATTATAGAGCAGTCGATTATAAAAGCCCAGAAATAAATTAGCATCTGTAAAATTTCTTTATGTGAGTTACTAGCAAGAACTATAGAGTATTTGATTTAAAAAGCCCAGAAATAAATTAGCATTTGTTAAATTTCTTTATGTAAGTTACTAGTTAATGTTAGGAACATTTTATTTCAGATATTTCGACTTAAAGTAGTAAACTGGTAATAATATTCTGCAACTATTTAAAAAAAAAGTGATGATACAGCCAGATATTTTCCACTATCTTGTCAAAAAACTATCCTATAAACGCACCATATTCTCACTGTAGTAAACACATTGTATAAATATTTCCATGAAATGATGGAAACTTTACGCTTTTCTTTGAAAGAACGCAAAAAATGCTTTATTAGTACATAGAAAATTATCTGTATATCTGTCTCTTCTATAATATAATCCGTCTGCAAACACTAAGCTTTATTTTCACAATTGCCAACATTTATGCCATATCCAGCAAATTACATCAACTACAACTTCATTATTCCTAACCAACGCCGAACACAAACAGACAAATCTTTAGCAGTTAACTGAAATAGAAAATTGTTTTGATTCTTTAAAGCAACGATTTAAAGGAGCGAATGCGTACAAACGCATGTCTACATACTGATGTATCTGTGCGTCTAGACAGGTCAACATCAAAAGATTTAACCCGAAACACATCAAATCAAACAACAACAGGTTATGATGATTCCTGTGTTTAATCTCTGTAGCCTTCCAGATGATACGACCAGGAATCCTTCAATGGTGCAAACGTATGGAGTCGTCCATCCATAAGGCTAGCGTACTTGTTTACGTTAGTGTAGAAATGTGTATGAATATTCCTGTCTGTGAATATGCATGTTTTTGTAATTCAAAACACTTTGTTTACAAATTTTGGTATTAAAAACTCTCGACACTCTTACTCATCCATACAGAATACGTTTGTTACAATCAGGATGAAAATGATGATGATACTTTTGATGATACTGAGGATATTGTTGGTGCAGTTGCCTTTGTTGTTGCAGTTAATGTTGGCAATTGTTGATGTCAGATGCACGATTCAGACAAAATGAACAACGAACAAAGTTTAACAGAAAATGTTTAACCTTTGTTTAGATGTGGATCAAAGAGCGGTCAAATCCGAAACCTAATGATGACATGTTATGAAGTAATAGCTTACAATTTACAGAATTTGGCTTGATTAATCGAACCATTACGTATTGTTTTAGATTAGCCTTTAGCAAGTAAATACGATTTGAATTCAATTTGTCAATTCACAGTTTACTTTATTATCTGCATTTAGTCCTTCCTCGCTACATAACACAGTCAATGACAGCATTTTGGTGCCCTCAGTTTTATCAATGTCGACTTAGGCTCTAATTCGATTTCTAGTACAAGATATTTCGCATCTTAAATGTACAAATTTTTTCTTGCTAGAACGATGTTGTCTAAATTATAATTCAACCTATGGCTGTGAAGCATCATATGCTATCTCAAGCGATTAATTAAAAAAGGCAAGATTTGTGTGACAAATGCAAAAGAAGAAATGAACATATTTCAAATTGTCAATTATAAGTAGTGGGAAGAAGACGCCAACTCTGCTAGCATTAAACCCAATAGGATTCCGACAAGTAGTAAGGACGTATAGAAATTTCAAAATTCTGTAAATAATAGAAATAATTTTTTATGCTATTTATCTCTAGACATTTTATTTAATACATACATAAAATAAACAGTAGAAAGCTTCATATATTCTGCCCCAAAACTAGCTTTAAAATTCTTAAGGTAGTCAATAATGGATTTTGCGATGTATGCATGCATACCCCTCTCCATTCGATGCACTCTTGCGGTCTACAATGTCGTGGAAAAGGTGTTGACTCGCACACAAATGTGTGGTCATGGTAGAAACGCCATCATTATATAATAGAAGAACCGAGTTGGCTCATTTTTCCAATGAAGGCCTTTTATTTTATTTTTTTGATTTTGTGAATTTTGATAGTATTCCTCTAGGGGGTTTTCAATCGGCGATAGGATGGATATGCTTCAATCGACTATAATTTGGATCATACACTATTTGCTATACGAGTATATTATCAAAAAGATTATTTTGTTTGCCTAGGAATAGTAGTTTGGCCTATATTAATAGGCTCACCAGCAATGGCTGCGATCCTCAGTTCCATGTGCGATGTATCGATTGATCGTCGGACCTGTGGGCGTATCAAATATGATTTATCCTCTACGTGAACAATGTACTGATTTGTCGAAAATTAACGGGGCGTCAAAAACGAACTCTTCTCCCAAATAATATATCGAATCAATCCATTTCTAAGTGAAATCCAAAGGAATGAAAATTAACACCGAATCAACTTAGTGTTATATTTTTCATTCATTTGCACTGAAATAGGCATGTCTTGCCATACAACAAATTTTTGTGTCAACTTTTGCTAAAACCAGTACACAATAGCATGTTTAGAAAAAAGGCAGACCTTAAATACATTTTGCTAGGACAGTCTCTTAAATGTTGCACTCTCAGGATTAAGCCGCACCATTTATACTGTAGGGTACAAATATACTCACATGCCTAATAAACTATATTCTCTTACTTCGGCACAAGAGGGCAATTCTTCTATACCAAGAGAATGTAGAATTATTTATGAAAATATATATGAAAATCTATTTGTTTATTAATTCATCTAACAAATCACAGAGCCACTTTACTATTTGATTGCTCAAATGTTTTTTATCAAATAGTTGTGAAAATCTTATTTATCATGGAAGTCCCGTTAACTGAAGCGAAGATATATACATATATATATAAATATATTTTGATAAATATATCAAATTCATTCATAATCCAGATAAAAAATCAAATATCTACATTGAAAATGGAACGGATGCGCTACTATTACGCCCCTGTCTACGTCCATTGTAGGGGCCTCTGTTGGTAGGTTGTGTAAATCTTTTACTTTTTCATTTAAGGTGTCACATTTTAATTCTGTCAACGACTTTTGACTTGTGCATAGTTCACTTCAGCTTAACTCGGCTCCGCTTGCTTTGGTCTGGTTTGTTGCATTACTGTCGTTGCTGCTGATTGCAGTTATCCCCATCATCATCATGTTGCATTTACATCTCCCTTTAGGTATCCTGGGACTTTAACGATAGCTGCTGATGTTGCAGATGATGTTGGTTGTGTACGATGAATCTCTGCTCACACATGTCCTTCATTGTTAATGTCTTCACTTAGCATTTAATTTGGTTGCGGTCGACTTTGAGGTCATGCAGCGCCAGTTTAGGGTGTTTGGCGACCAAGTAAGTGCGAAATTTACCACTGTAGCTGCGAAATATAAGTAAAATGATGCTGGGAGAAGAAACCATACATCATGTGGCTGCAAAACTGCAGATTTGTACGTTAAAAGATAGATCTGTACCTACAGACAAATTGATAGTTTCAATAAACGACCCAGTATTACTTTCAGTTAACAAAATCATATATTTGCAAAATACTTAGTAATTTATTACAATCGATGTAGTTGGCATGATGGTATAAAATATCTAATTAAACTAATTGGAATATTTTGGTATGTTGTATTTGGTCTACAAATCCCAAATCAAGATCGCCTGGCCCAATTTCGTACCTTTCATTTGGTGTCAAAATCAGTAAAATTGGTCAAGTCGTTTTAAAGTTATAGCCGGGCAAAGTATGTATGCTTTACGAAAAACACCTACTGTCGGATTCTGTTCGCCTGGTAGAAATCCTTAAATTTAGAGTTTGTATTCAACATTTTTTTAGTCTAGACATCAACCAGAAAACATCAACTGAATGGTGGTGACAGTACATTTGAATTGAATGGGCTGCTATTTTATCGAGTTTATTTTCCCAATTAAAATTGCGAATGTTACCGTTGTTTTGATAAAGATCGCCTGATGATATTAAAGCCCAATTTCGTACCTTTCATTTGGTGTCAAAATCAGTAAAATTGGTCAAGTCTTTTTGAAGTTATTGCCGGGCAAAGTATGTATGCTTCATGAAAAACACCCACTGTCGGATTCTGTTCGCCTGGCAGAAATCCTTAAATTTAGAGTTTGTATTCAACATTTTTCTAGTCGAGACATAAACCAGAAAACATCAACTGTTTACTTTCCCAATTAAAATTGTGAATATTACCGTTGTTTTGATCAAGATCGCCTGGTGATATTAAAGCCCAATTTCGTACCTTTCATTTGGTGTCAAAATCAGTAAAATTGGTCAAGTCGTTTTAAAGTTATAACCGGGCAAAATATGTATGCTTCACGAAAAACACCAACTGTCGGATTCTGTTCGCCTGGTAGAAGTCCTTAAATTTAGAGTTTGTATTCAACATTTTTCTAGTCGAGACATCAACCAGAAAACATCAACTGAATGTTGGTGATAGTACATTTGAATTGAATGGGCTGCTATTTTATCGAGTTTATTTTCCCAATTAAAATTGTGAATGTTACCGTTGTTTTGATAAAGATCGCCTGGTGATATTAAAGCCCAATTTCGTAACTTTCATTTGATGTCAATCAAAATCAGTAAAATTGGTCAAGTCGTTTTAAAGTTATAGCCGGGCAAAGTATGTATGCTTTACGAAAAACTCCTACTGTCGCATTCTGTTTGCCTGGTAGAAATCTTTAAATTTAGAGTTTGTATTCAACATTTTTGTAGTCGAGACATCAACCAGAAAACATCAACTGAATGGTGATGATTTTTTGTAATCAAATTTAGCAATTTCGTCTTATAATTTGTTTGTTTTATAATTGTAGGGCCGACCTGAAACAGTTAGTACACAGTTTTCGATCAGTTCCGGGCTTAGGGAGGTGTCAACTGAAGAAACCAATGACATATTTACGACTATTGTCACGTGCTACGGCAAGTGAAGTATTTTAGAGCACCACTTGGATTGCCTAATTATTTTAGAAATTTTTATACCTTCAGGAGGAGGAAAATAGGTATATATAATTTGATATGATCAAAAACGTAACTCCCAGAATGAAGTGTTTAAAGCACCAAGTACCTTTGGACTAAATGAATTATTAAGTCGATTGAGCAATGTCCGTCTGTCTTACTGACTGGCTGGTGGTACAGCTTAATATTTTGCCAGATCGTAGACGATGATAGTCGTTATTGATCCATCTTTTCTGGTACATCTCATATAAATTGGTCGATTTACGAAATTTATTATTGTCCATTGCATAAGTTTTGTAATGCCTGGAAAAATTCAAATTTAACCAAATTAAGCCATATATTCTTAGATTTATCCAGTTACACCAAGTTCAGACAAACTTGGCACACGTAAAGTTTTTACTAAAATAGGGACTCGAAATGAAAATGGGCTGCATCGCTGCCTCCCACCCAAATTCACGGAATTTCCCCCCAATCCGTAGACTACCAACCTAAAGTTTCGTTAGTCGTATTGCTTTCGTAATTCCTGATAAAATTTGAGGGAAATTTACCATAAAACCACGCCCCTTCTCGTACCTACTATAAACATTACCGATTTAACCCTTATATTTTTATCTTCACATCTTTCAAGAAAGTTGCGTATCATTCAACCAGATTTGGCACACATTACGCGTTCAATAAATATAATACTGAGAATGAAAATGCCACGGGGCCTTTCCACATAAATTGATCGATTTATAGAAATTTTTTTCCTGTAAACATTTATTCGTAATCACCAGTATCATAAATTTTTGTCGGTTATATTAAATTGCAATGTTTGGCAATATTTTAAAAACTCGAACCACCGCTTTTGTGCCTTCTTCCAGGCTTTTATTTAACTTACCGCGTTTGAGTACCTCACGTAAGTTATAATGTATCATCACTTAACACACCCTTTACGGCATATATTGGTATATGTTAATTAGTTCACTTGACTGAAATTTCTGTACTGATTAAAGTGTATTTCACCAGCAACTTTTTATCGGTTCTATTATTCTCATACGTAAACAACATTCTGTTTTAAATACATATTTTTTCGATCGCATTATAATTCGCGTTTGCACCCTCAAACGAATAAAGTTTTTTATAACGGAGTTATATTGGGTTTTCAGAGAACAATTTTGAAAACATATAATAAAGGCTATCATCAAATTGCCGCCAATGGCCAATATGCACAATTTCAAGATTATAAACTTTATTATGTCTGCTCTGGCTCTCTGGACGTAATGATCAAGTTTCAATTTTTTTTTTTTTTTTTGTTATACATTTTTGGAAATAACTTGATTGATAAAAAGCCACTTTTCTTTTTTTTCAATTTTGAAAAAAATTAATCTGTTTTACAGAAAAAGGACCTGTTGGATTACAGCTTTAAATACCCTATTAGACAGTATTATTTTGTCTTGGCTTACTAAACACTATAGAACTCTTGTCTACAATTTCTCCCGTTCAATGGATTGCACATAATATTTAACAGACGATAATCGAGCTTCCCTAGATATCCAATATTTGCTCAAAACTATTAGTTTCCCTACTCTGTGCAAAATACACCCATCATCTGCCGACCATTACAGACTTCAATTTACATTTACAATCTAACATGACGAATTGAATCGATTGCTGTGTTTACGGCAACAGTTCAAACTCAAAGCTCGTTTCCCCGGTGCTTAAACACTTTGAACTATAAGTTTTAAATCATTCTTTTGTTGCATCATAAATACTGGAAACTGATTTCGTATGGAAATCACGACGATAATGAAAACGATGATGGGCTGGATAACGACAGCGATGAGCCTGCCACTGATGGTGATGTGAAGGATGATAGTATGTTGATGCTGTTGATACGGACTATAATATGCCGTATATTGAGGCTCTTTGCTATATGATACAGGAGCAGCAACAATGGAAGCGGCTACAAGAACAACTCCATTGTATTGTGTCATCAGCCTACTGTTTTGACACTATTTTAGTGCCATGGATATGGTATTCATCTTGACAGGGCTTTTAGAAAAAAAGGCATATCTAAATGCATGTGCATACTGGGGAATCGCACTCATGTTTGGTTGAGTTTCAAATACGTAGACCAGTCCCACACACTCAATAGTCACACAGGATATGAGAGGATATCACTGTAGGTGCGTAGATGTGTTAGTTTCTTTTACTAAATGTTTTGGTGGTTTTGTATGCGTATGTTGCATTTGTGTCTTACTAACGATATTTCGCATTTTTGCTTTTCATTATTACAATTTAACATTCTCACATCAGACATGGCAATAATTTCGGAACGTTTTATGCATTCACAATTGTACCTTAAGTATATTTCCCATTCAATTATCTATCAAGTTTGCATTGTATAATTTTTAGTTATGCAAATGACGCAAATACTAGCTTATCAATTAGTCTGTTAATGTACATAAATGGTCATTTAAGAGTCATATAACGCCCCGCAGATGAGCTATATTTCTTATTTTGTTGTAATTTAGGTCGGATTGTTTGTTGACCTAAAAGCCAATGAAATATGTATATACATGTTAATTCTGCTCCACATTGATTTAAACATCTCCTTCATATTGCGTATCTGTTAAAAGCACCATATCGAAACAAACCGCTATAGCCAAGAGGCTGAAAATCGGCCAAGTAGAAAAAAAGTGCATATTCTATGGCTCGCAAGGGCTAACAGAGGCATAAGTGGGCCAACCATTAACCATTATTAGTTAATTAAAGTAGTGTGCGGTGGTAATTGAAAGGAATGTGAATGTGGAAATATTTGTATGCATAGGAATGTACATCTATAATTGAATGCCCTAGTCGTACGCTTGGTTATTGAAAATTCTTCCAAGGTTGGTTCTTCTAAATGTAC
>JAHXMU010000016.1:1132410-1217391 GCA_019455685.1 Philornis downsi
GATAAAAAGACTTCATGTTTTTTATATGAATTTTTTTTTTTAATATTTTAAATTGTATGGAGATTTCCAAGAAAGTAAAGTAATACACTTAAATTTACATGGGTTTGTTCAGATGCCTTTAGATAGGTTTACATAATGTACATAGGCGTAGCAAGCGAGGTGTTAGGGGGAGCTTAGGTCCCCCAGAACTTTTTCATGACACCACAGGATTTTCAGATTAGGTGCATTGAATGAATTTGGCCCCCCACAGGAAGAAATTAGTGCTATGTCAATGGATATGGGAGAGCTTTTAACATCCAGTGAGCTTACATGCGTTTACAGCTTGAAAAGAATTTGTCAGACTTGCTATCAAAGATTTAAAGCTGTAGTGGTTTAAAACTATAACAAAACCGAGGGATTAATACTTTTTAACTAATGCTCAGTACCAGCCGCAATGTTATTTGGAAAATCCAACTTGTCAATATATTTATTTGAAAAACTGATGCCGATATTATGTTATAAAATAATATTCTACAAATTTCAAGTGAGCTTTCCACACCATAAACTCACAAGACTACATTTCCACGGTGTGTTCTCTAAATAAAAATGCAAAATGTTCCATAATATTATAATCATCTGATATAAAGTTAACTTTTCTTGCATACTTTTAGTAAATTTTTTTAAGTAAATTCTTTATGAACAGAAGAAGAAGTAATTACTGGAAACACAAAACCAGACCCCATAAAGAATATCTCAAAAATTCAAATATTTAAAGTCTTCTTCAAAAGCCACATTCATTCACATTCTGAGGAAAACTGATTAAACCGATCTTTTTGAATTTCATTAAGAGCTGCCATTATCGATTAGCTCTGAACCCGTCTCTTAAAAAAAGTCTAATCCTTGAGCATGCTAGCTTGACATAAACAATGACGCAATAAGGACTTGTATGAGCTGTGTTGGATATCCGTCAAAATAATGGGAGTGGGGAATACTCGATTTTGCAACCAATGAACATATGCAATTACTGAAGTAGTAATAAATGAAATCGAAACAAAAGAATAAAGTTTTCAGGGAATTCCTTTAATTGTATTCGAATTGTAAGAGATTTTGTTAATTGTACTGGTATAAATTAAGGAGTTTTAGTACAAATTGTGTTAAGTACAATTTTGCAAAATTGGAAAATCTTCCCACTCAGCAGATATATTTTTAACAATGATGAATAACATCACATCACACATCCGAGTGAGCTTGTTTTTACTCAAGGATGAAAATTGTGTACGTTCCATGTGTGTGTGTGTGTGTACTTATGACTTTCGTTAGGCATTCCATCTCGTATATGCTTAACGTGAAAATGTGTGTGTGCGCCTGGATGTTGTCATTTTGTGCGTGTACGAATTCCCTTCAGATATCTTGTTCCTTGTTTGCTTTTTAATACGAGTTATGTCCTTGACATTTAATGCATTTTACATTTCTGATGAGCCGGTATTCTGATGCCAACGCCTGAATGCTGAAGCGAGTGCAGATGATGAAGATGATGATAATAAAGATTAACATAGTGTTAAATGCTGTTTTATGGACTTAAACATTTGTTCTACTTTAAGTAAAGATCATACTTAATTCGTGTCAATTGGGAACAGTGACTACAGCACAATAGATATGAAAATAATTTACAGTATTTCCGTCGTATAGAATTTAGTGCACCATTCCTAATAGTGGAATTCATATTGACAAATTAGAACTTTGAGTAAACGGATTGCAACTCTCATATCATCTTGAGATATGGCTATAGAATTAGTTAGACTCATCATTAACACTTTAATTACATATAAAGCTTTTAAACAAAGTTGTTATCGCAAAGTCCACGTTAAAAGGAATTAGTAGAAGTTGTGAAAACGTTAGACGGCTATGCGTTTAGATGTAACCAATTGCGATACATTTGGAAAGCATGACTAATATTTGCCTAACATGTATGTTTGTAATGTAAATAACTATGATACTACTCCGTGGTACTATTCAACATTATATGTATAAGACAAATTTTCCTGAACTGCTAAATAAGATGGTGGTTATCAAGAGACCAATTTTTTGTAATAAACAATGCAATAGTAAGACACATTGTAAACTATTTTTGTAAGAGTAAGGCCATTAGTTTAAAATTTACAATCTTTTCCAATTTATAAACAACAGATTTCCGTTGTTTTTCTCACATTTATCATGCCCACACTAACTGCACACCATCAGTTGCAACAGTCCAACAGACAGCCAACTACTTGACAATCTCAGTAGATGTCTAAATCAATGTCATCTAGGTACGTTCAGAGCAGAAACTAAATATAAAGTGGTGGAAAAGAAAAACAACATTTGTAATTGATTTCTTTAGACATCCAATCAATCAAATAAATCAAAGTTTAAATTCCCCATAACCTGTTAAGAGGTGAACAAATCAGCTACGAACGCTTTAAATAATTTTTAACATGAAAACGGATATGGCTGACAAATGGATTGGCGCAAGCGAATCTATGACTGACTGGCAAGCCAACCAGCGACTGAAACAATCGAATCATTCAATCAATCAACAATCATCTTTCCACGGTTACGGATCATTTTGATAGAGTGGAGTACTTTTGATTTCTACTTTTAGTATTCAACAATAAAAGAGAACCAGAGAAGACAAACATAAAAATCACGTAAGATTCAATGAGTGTGTAATAACCTCAACTTAGAATTGTGGCATGTTAATGGAAGTTATTAAAGGAAGTTGCGGAAAAAAGTTGAAACCAATTTTGTCGTTTTGAAACAGGATATATTAAGATATGACATTTCAAAAATTAGTTTATTTTGTTATTTTGTAACGTGAAACATATATTTCAAGCCGGTTCACAGGTCTTCACGTGCCAAAAACTGTTGTGCTGGCTGAAGCAATACGTGATATGACACGAAAATAATATATATGTAAGATGAAGTAGGCGTGTTAGGTGCAAGTTGTATCAAGACGAATGTTGATTCAGGAGTTTTTAGAATATACGACTATATCCTTCTTTATGCACCTTTTTTGATCTTGACGGATATTCGTCGTTAGTAATGCTTCCTCAAATCGTGATCAGTCATATAAAATGGTCGATATTGCCATACAAATCTTTGCTACATAATGATAGATTTAACCAAAACAAGCATTAATTTTGAAATTGTTTAATATATTTCCATACATATGTAAGGAATTTAAATTTAAATTTTGTATGAAATTGAATTTTTGTTATATTCTTGTGGTAGTTTCACGGACTGTGCGCTAGGTGGCTGCCTTGCTGGAACCGAATGTCGCCGAGATTGTGAGCGTCACCGATAATTCCATAGCCTATAAAATAGTCTAAATTTGCTTATCGGCTTTATGTGAAAGCTACTTTTGGAATTTTCCATTTTGTTCTTCAGACCAAATGCGGAAATTTTGATTGTTGATGTAGCTCTTAAGACATAAATGGATCTTATACAAATATACATGTGTATATATTTATAACTTATGTATTTTGTTTATTGAATTATAACGATTTTTTATTTATAAACTTTACGGAACCACAATTTTATAATGAGAAATTAAAAATTAATTTATTACTTGATCCTTTCAGAATTTCAACAAGAAATTCTAAATTTCAATTGGATATTTTTGCACCAATTTCGAATTGCCATTTTGGACCGCTTAATATAACGGAAGACAAGGATATATTTTGCCCATCATTTCCTGTACTCAAATTTTGTTCATCACATTTTTACAGATTTATGCCAAATTGAGATTTGACGAAAGAAAAAACTCGGCTTGTTGTAATATTTCGTACTGCTTAACAAAACTAGTGATAGTGGGATAATCAGTCCCTATCTTTCGCTACGTTTCAATAATCACACACAGCAATTGGTTGGGGTGGCCCTTTCCCTACCAAAAAACCACCTCAAAATTGGTGAAATATAGTTGCATTTTCACTGCAATTGTCATCATATAGAACCTGCTACCCCGATCCGACTGAACATAGACTTTAATTTCATTTAATCATTCATTTAATCATTCATTTAATTGATTTTATTTATACAGTCAGTTCAATCACATCTTGGCAGTAAACTAAAATTCCTTTTCAAAACGCACACTCCTAAATGTCAATTCTATGTAAAATGTTAACATTGTACCTGTCACCTACGTCACTATTGTTGGCAATCACATCTTGTTCGGAGTTTGGTGGAAAATTTGTCCAAAATCATTATATCAAAAATGATGACATTGACACAATATTTATTTTCTTTTTGGTTCAGTTTTTTCTGTTCAATACTCTCAAACGAAGGAACATGAATGCGAGAGACTTGGTAGATTTTAAGTGTTAACATCAACGCGCTGATGCCACGAAATGCTGCCAACAAGCAGCAGGGCGACGGCTACAATGTGGTGTGCCCAGCAAAATAACCGCACAGGCAGGCCACAAAAACACGATATGGATATGTGTACGCATGAATGCAACGACGGACACTGGCTCATACTTATCATGCCTTGTTAAGTACTTAAGTCGTGTTACAATTGTTCAACGTCCGCATATTTGTTGTGCCTGCTACAGGGCTCAGTTTCAGATGAGTTGGATGTGAGCGAAATGTGATGTGAGATGATGTCGCATTTCAGTGGAATTCATCATTATGAATTTGCATTGGAAATCGGACGCACAGTCAGACATACGGACTTCAAATGTTTTCAGTCGGAGATGCAATTGGATTGCATGGGATTTGACGATGGAGTATGATGTTGTTCTTGGTGATGGTGATGATGTTGATGATGGCGACGATGACGACGATGACGTTGACGTTATCGAGAGACACTTTAAATTGATTTCTTATGTATTTTTTTCTCTTCCCAATCGACAAAATGCAGACCCACATGGAGGTTTCCCCATCAGAATCGTCTACCTTGAATCTACTTTGAATATCTGTAGACAAACTGCGATTTCTACTCATTCACATTTCACATATTTACGAGTATGTATTTATGTCATTCTTATGGCTTGACAGAGTAGTTCAATCAATGATTATTTTCCTTTTACGTCTGCCATAATGTTTACTTTGGTGAACTCTTTGTCTACCAGGCCATTCTACTCAATACTCAAATCAAGATTTCTACTCAATGGGTGTATTCACACATAAGTATTATCAACATTTCACACGAGTTGTGCGTTTTGTCCGACCGTTACTAAGTTTCATTTCAATTTTGTTGAGATTCGAAATAGTAAAATATCATTCGTCATTGTTTACACATGTGTTGCCATCGAACAGTTTTTAATTTTGACGTTTGATTGATTGAATCAGACAGTCCTCTAGTGGTGCCATGATTTGCACAAAATTCATTAGAGTGTATCTCGTACACATGCGCGAGCGGCTTCGTAGCAATTGTTGACTTTTGAGCTCGTCATGACAAGTGAAAGCGTTAAAACAAAGATCAATCAGTGTTGATTCTTAATTATATAGAGCTGGAGCATATCAGATTATCAATAACGAATGTGAATGTGTTTAATTAAGATGGAAAGTCTATGGTTACAGTTAGAAAGAGTTTAATAAACTCAAATTATGAAATCCGCATTTTCATGTCCTGAGGTGGGGAGAATTATCGTTAGCAACAAGATGTTCGTAAAAGTTCGAACAACTTAGCTGTGAATTACAGTCTATATAATGTTGGTTTTAGCACATTAGCCAATTTTATTTGAGAACTGAAACAGAGTTGGTTTTACTTGCTGGAACACTTTTTAATGCAGCCCTCATAATAACTCATAATAACTTAAAACGGATTTTTACAAATTTAGTTATGACGCAAATTAGCTACTGTCCCAAATCTAATGAATTTGGTAAAAAGCGGTAATAAATGTCATTGATACATAATTACTGAAAAACTACAACAAAAATTTGTGGAAACGTACATTGGATTCTCAAGAAGACCTATAGACTCCCTGGCCATAGCATATGAAAACAATGCTTTGCGATGCTATGGACGCGCTTACCATCACCTGTTATAAACTGTAAAAAGCTTCAAAAATAAAAACGGAATTTAGAAAGCACCTGTATTCAAAATTATGCGCCTGTAACGCCTGTATCTTCTATTGAGACGGTCCCTCTATGCAACTGGTGGAAGTCCTCACCTAATAAAGAGATAACATCTCTGCCATCCGGGAGAAACGATGAACATCTATATTATAGCTATATTACAACTGTAGATATATTACAACTACAGTACAGAGAGGTACAAATTCATTATAGCAAATGACTTATAGTGTTTTCCTTTCATACGAATAGCGCAACATTTTTTCTGCCCTTCGTCAAAAGAATATATTGTTGTGTTAATTTCTTAAAAAATTCCTTACACTTTGACAGAATTTCGTGATGTTTCTTTAACAATTCATTCCCTTTGTACTATTCCAAAGATTGCGCAAAGCTTTTTTATTGATGATTTGTTTTATAGGATAAACTAAGCATTTTTTATTAATACAGAAATGATAGACATTTTCTAATAAAAAGAAATGCTGCACTTACAAACCGCCAAGGCAACGTCTTTCAAAAAGTCACCAAACACCACTTTTTGCTTTGAGGCTTAACCCACTAGTCGACCTAAGAATTTTTTTTGGTCACGCTGACTAGAGCAAATATATCGGGGGTGAAAAAGGCGACTATATCAAAGGAGTAAAGGGGAAAATAAGGGGCTGTTAAAAGGTGAAGATACAAAAATTATTTTCGTCGATTTTAAATCAAAAGTAGAAAGCATAGTCTTTTTTTTTGGCGCAAATCTTCATTACGTCATTACTTCTATATCATGATGGGAAAAATATCGAAAAGAGAAAGGAAGGTTGGTGAAATATAGAAAACATTTTTTCTAAAAGAGGATCTTTCCTTGTATAGTTTAGTTATTTCATACTAAAACACATTTGGCGTTACTAACAGTTGCGGCTAAATGATACAATTTTTACAGTATTTTGCAACAACGACGCCAACGACGACAATTAGTGCAGTTTCTTTAAAATAATATGATTTACGATGACTTTCCTTTGTCTCATTTATCAAGTACCACCATATGTTAGTTCTAATTAACAAATTGCGGGTACTACCATTAAATAAAGACTACAAATGGTAATTATTCCAAAGAAGTCATTATAAGTTTAAAATTTTTCCTACTGGACAAATTTCGCTTATTTACCACCTAACGTCCACAGTGTAAAGGATCTCAAAAGTGCATTCTTCTCAAACACTATATGCAATTTTAATCTGTTTTTTTTTTTTTTCAATAAAAATTAGTATTTTGGTAGCATTTTTTCGATATCAAGGTTAACAATCAGATCAGCCTATTTAACATTATATGAGCTACGATGGTTTCGTCCGGCATAAGCACAACTTCAAATACATTGTTTTTACTTAACAATGCTAGAATTATTGAAAAAAAATTCTGAAAACATTCCATTTTTCTAAAGGTTCAGTATTTATATGGAAACGTTTTTTCTCCTGTGTGTCCTTCCGATACATGATATTTTTTGTGTTTGCGTTCAAAATTCAAGTAGCCTAGCTCAAGCGGTACGACTTTCATAGGGTACATTCATCTGACATGCGGGCAGAAGGGGTAACATTCTTGTCGATGTAGCTTTTTACGACGACCATGAATACACACTTTATTGCATGTCAGATGAGTATATCTAGTTGCTGCAAACCTCCATTCTGTGGTGTTAGGTGTAGTAAATGATTTTTTCACATTTTGTATGGGAGATACCATACAGTAATTACCTTGTTTTTCGCTGAGTGTGGAATAAAATTACAGAGCACAAAGATTAAACGGAGTCGTGCAGATACTTTAATAGTTATGAGCGAAACCCAATATTCTTGGGTTTAGAGTTATTTTTATTTAGGGTCCCCAAAAGGTTAGAGAAAATATCCCCAATATGCTGTTATGGGTTTCAAAATACTGACAATTGACTTGTTTTATGTAAAGCTGACATATCGAACCAAAATAAGGTAGTGAAACGTAGTTTCTGTCAGAAGTTAAAGGCAATTAAATAGATGTGACAGACTGGTGACAATGGCGCATATTGCTCAGTCATCTCAGTTGTCCTAGGAAGTCCTAAAACATTCATTCCCTAAAGTGAAAAAACAACTGGTTTGAGTAACTTAAATGATATGTTAACAGCAATGCGTCTTATGGAAGTTGGTAGAATCTATCAATGAAACCCAACTCTTACCAGAGTAAGTATCGCTGGCAGCAGCATTATTGCTAAGATAGTCTATTGTGCAAGATGATTGTAGGAAAAACTACACGAACACGACTGACAGAATCTTCAACAAAAGTTATATGGTATTGTGACCAAGCTACTGCTGTATACATACAATGTTGACACGAACTTATGACATATTACTGCAACCTTCCCAATCATCAACGAGAATAACTGGAAATAACCAAGTTTTTTGTGTAGACTCGTTTGGGACACCACATGAAAAACGTTTGGAGTGGTGCATGAATTAAAATGACGAATTACTTTAACCTTAACCTTAACTTTTCATTTAGTTGTTACTATTTTTCCAGAGTTTTCATTCTCCCAATTGTTTTGTGCGTGTTATAAGTTGATGTCGTTCTGTTTGTAGCAGTTCTGCGATATTTTTCCAAAAGTTTCCCATCATTTAATTTGAGTTATTCACAATTAACAGTTTTTTTTTTCCTCTCCTTCAGCAGAATTTCAGATTTTGTTCTTTTTTCAAACACTTCATTCGTTCTTTCCCCGAGCTGATATTCAGTTGTAGCTGTTTTCCAATGTTGTTTGTTACTGTTTTTTCGCGCTCGGTTGTTTGTTTAAGCTGTTGATGTCTGGCGCTATATCAGCACCATCTGGGGCAATAAATAACAGCAAACAGTCTGTATTCCGTCCGTCTACCCGACCACCAGTCCGTCTGTTCGTGGCGTAAGTACTACTAAACTCCCAATGTGTTTATTTAAAGGTTGCTTCAGCAGGAATTTGACATGAAACGATACACCGTTCAAGAGAATTATAAGTTGAGTTATTTAGAATTAGTTGTATACAAAACTTCGAACTCTTTGATGCATTGGGAAGATTAAAAAGTTGGTACCAGGTTAATTTTAGATGTGTTTTTCGCTTGTTATATGCAAAAGTGACAATATTTTCTGTTTTCGCCCACTGAGCAAAATGTCTCAATAATAATTAATACTGCATCAATTTCCGTAATATTTCTCAGAATTTACCCATAAAACAAATGAACACTTTTACTTCTTTAATCCTTGTGGACATCTAACAGATAGAAAACAGCTCTACTCAGTGACAAAATGATACTTGCTGGAGTTGGAGGACCAGACCTTTCGCTCGCACATCTCTCTAAAGGCTTCATATAACGCCTTCAAGATAAAGTCTGAAACTGAAGCGTTTTTAATTTTTTACACCTCGACCGTAGGTCAATGACAACATACATATTTAAATTTCAAACTGGAATAATAATTGGATCAAGAAAAATATATCATTACAGATATCCTTCAGCCGCTTTTGAAAGAAAAATTGGTATATGACTCATAACTACTCAAAATTTGGCAAAAGAAAATATGAAAAGAAGAGTAATGATGAACGCTTTCAAACGCTATATTTCCTAGTTGTAGCAATAAGAATATTGTAAAACGTTTAAAATTTCTACATTGTTGCCGAATCAGCCCTTATCTACAGGCTATTATATATTTTTTCGAAGAATTTCGTTGAATCCCACGTACACCATTTATTTCAAAAATTGTTTCAGAAATGCGCACCAATCATTTGTAACATTTTCTTGTTTATGAGATCGCCCCATTACCTAACTAAATAGCAGGTCCTGACCTGATATGTCATCAAATTCGCCAGAGTAGCAACATTGCGTGTCTACATACCTTTCATTCTCTGTTATCAGCTACAAAGGATCTCTCGCATTGAAAGGTGTACATACAAATGTGTTTGTGTAGCATTTGGATCATATGCCTCAAGACAGCTTAGAATCACCAGAGAAACAGACAGAAGAAGAGATTGTATTTTAACTACAATTCGGCAGTTTTTTTTAAATTAACACGCTCTCAACTCACAGACACACACAGACACACGGCTCATGCATCAATACTCTTAACACATTTGGAGACAACAAAATGTTGCTGGTCGGTTGATGTCACAGATGCAATCCAAACGATGCGAAACAAGTGAGTAAAGGAAACACAAATTACAGAGGTAAAGAAACTTCAAACAAACATTGGGAGAGGTTGGGAGGATTTTGACACAATACTGTGCGAAAGGGACTTTAAACAAAGTAGAGAGAATTAAGAAAGCATTGCTTGTAGATTTTACCTTATAGATTCATTGACAAATCTTTGGACGTAGACTCTAAATCTATTTTAATGATAAAATACTAAAGAAAGTAAAAAAAGAATCTGTTTATAGGAGACCATAAAAACTGACGAATGAAGACAAATGGCCAATGCAAAATCCAAAGGATAGACGACAGGAAATTTGCTTAAAATAATAACCCCGAGATGGGCGAGAATAGCTGTATTTTTTTACACCTATTGAAGGGATTACATTCTTTTCTCGTTAGGAACTAAAATTTAAAACTAAAACAATTGGCGCAAGTAATAAAAGTGATTTTTTAATCGTAGTTTTTTTAAAAATCGAATAAAACACTCAAATTAGCATCACATATAAAATTTTTTTTATTGGAATCGATAAATTGGTCTTTACCATTTAATTTTTAAAGATAATTTCATAAATGTTGTCCGCGGCTCCGTCTCAAAATTTCCATTCGGAAGGTCCATTTTTCTTCACTTTTTCGATCATTTTGGCCTGTATTCCGCGAACAACACGTGTTATGTTATCCTATAAGGCTTCAACAGTGTTCAGCTTGTCCACATTGACTAACGACTTGACATAACCTCACAAGAAACAATCAAGAGGCATTAAATCGCAAGGCCTTTGGGCCAACTCACAGGACCAAATCGAGAGATAAGCTGCTCACTAAATTCATCCGTTAACATATCCATTGTTTCACGAGCAGTATGGCATGCTGCACAGCCCTGATGAAACCACATGTCAACCAAGTTCAACTCAGTCAATTGGGGCAAAAAAGAAAAAAGTTCCTTGTGGTTCAGTAACACATGCCCAATCGCTGAGAACGGCGACGAATTGACATTTCACGATTGTCATTAACACTGGTCGCTACGGCTGCAATATTTTCTCCGGTACACACTCTACGCATGCGAGTCGATGGTTTTATGTCCAACAAAGTAAATTTGGTGCGAAATTTGGAGATAACAGCACGAATTGTTGATTCAGCAGCTCGATTATGATGACCATAAAATGGTCGTATTTTGATAATAAATTTCAACGATTTGTAAACGTTGCTCGTTTGTTAGTCTTTCCATGATGAAGTGGCAGAGTATACTGTACACTTTTCACTTTGACAGATGACGTTTAAATGCCATTACCAACCAGTGCTGCCAACCTGAAAAACTTAAATCTTAAAAAATCACCCTATATATTTAGTTGAACTACTATATTGTTGCTATTAAATATTAAAATTTATGTATAGAATTACTTATCTATGAAAACACAGTTATTGTAAAATCGGGCATATAATAATTCGTAACCGAGTTGGAAATATGGTTAATATTATATTTACAAGGATTTTAACAGTTGTTGGTTTTATTATTTCTTTTGTTTTGCCACATTTTGATCACATTTTTTAATTTTGCTGTCAAGGCAGATTTTACTGTCAGACACTTGAGATTTAATTAAGTAAATCGGTCGAAAATCAAACAGTTACAATTTCTGTTCCGAATAAGGAACATTTGATTTGCCTCATGATTGGCTTTTTTATATCACAGTACATATTCTTTAAAATAGTTAAAACATTTTTGTTTCTTATTTGGACTGTTTTAACTTTGTTTGCAGCATCGTGTAATGGAAGTAAGTCGTTTTTTTAGTGGTCTGCCAGTTTTTTTAGAAATATGATTTTGTGCTGCTGTTCCATGAAGATTAGTATGTCCTTCATTACTATTACGCAGGTGACTTCCTAATGATATTTTAACTTATTGAATTTACGGTTCGAGGCACATAGTTTATGGTAATATTTAGAAATATCGCAATTACATCATACAAAGTATAAGTATGCTGGTCGATTCGGAATCGATCAGAATCGAAAGGTGACAGATTTCAGCAAAAATTGGAACAAATGCTTAGTTTGGACCGGTGATAAACTCTAATGAAAACTAGCCATGTCAGATCGTGGTTTGATATATCTCCTATAAAAATAGACCAAACCATCTTCTTCTTCAACAGGTTTCAATTACATTTAAATAGTTTATTGTCTGAACAAACAACGATCACACTTAGTACACATATTTTGTTTGGAGCAGAGACTACTTCTGTTAGAAGTGAACCATGTTTCGGCGCAGCTTCCATACTTTGAATTTGTTTCTATTTTGCATTTCTATCAGAAATGTCACAATAAGGTAGTAGTATGCTGTCCATGCTTTCATTTCTCTCTCAAATATAACAACAATACGCGTCATAAACTAATGTCTGTTGTTTCGGTCACAATGGTATAGAATATCTTACGATTGCTACCTGTTCACTTGTATATATTTGGTTATTTGTATATTATTAAAAGTTGAACATATTAAATATATACATGTATAGTTTGCAGAATTTATGTTATGGAATTTATTTCATTTTTATAATTAAAGAAGTGCTTTTGGAACTTTAATAACACCATCAATTAATGTTGTTGACTTGTCTCTCATTCTGACACCCTTTTCTGTGTTTCACAGAATTAAATTGGCAAATCTGTTATTTTGTTGGGAAAAACTTGTTTTTGTTGGTGGCAAAGATAAGATTTCAAAGATCCTTTTTGCATTTTATTTGGTTAAGAATTTTGTTGATTTACTGAAATATTTGAGTCAAGCAATAAATGTTTTCAGTAGACTGAAAATATCTACATATTAGATTGGGTGCTTTAGACAAACACAGTTGTCCAATATTTCTCTTTATACTAACGAAATTAAAATCATTCTCCAACAAAAACGTATTTCGCAATTCCCAAAAATTAATTAAAAAAACCTCAATAGATCAAAAATGTTAATAAAAAAAATTTGCACTAATTTTAGATTCCATACAAAAAATTTTACTGTTTCATATTTTCACAATTTTTGTCAATGTGGCTTATTTAAAAAAATCGATTTAAAATATATAGAGTATTTCCAAAACATATTTTCCTTATTAAAAGATAAATTCGCACATTAATAATTCGCACAAAAATATATGTGGGAAGTACATACTAGAGAGAAAAAATAGGTCACAAAAAATTTTAAATGCATAGATGGGGCGTTTAAAAAAAAAAGTATACAATATTTGATCTAATCAAGCTATTCAAAGGCAAGCTTTAGTATAATAGATTTTCGATCATTTCTATGGCATATGTTTATTCTTTCCATTTTCAGCACCAGGGTGAGCCTAACGAAAACTATGAAGCGATTGGCCGCCTACACAGCAGAGAACTAAATTTTGTCGAATTTTAAAGTTTGCGTTATTTCGTGTATCGTTACTAAGACGCTTTCTCCTATGTTTGGTCTTGTCAAATATTGGAATTGAATTAATTCAAACGCTACAGTATTGTGCTACATTATTACGAATTCTCGAGACCTATATATGAGTCGTCTAATCCCATACATATTCCGAATAGAAGGGAAAAGTAAAAATCGGAGTAAATCGGGTTCTTCACCATGTGAGTTTGTATGGGAGGTACACCTCATATATCCAACACAAAAGTAACGCTTGTAGCCGAATTGTTACATTTCAAAATTGGAATTGCTTTCTCAAATGTATCAGATGCCATAGTATGACTATTATTTGAGGCGTAAATGTGTTTTTGTGGGAAAGATATCAAGCTATAATCCAATTTTGCTTAAATGTCATATTATGTTGGCGCCATAGTAATATGTGGGCAAATAAAGTTTGTCTAAGTCAACTTCTTCTTCATGGTTCACTTGTTCCTAGGGGTGCACTACTGTGCATCACCATTATCTCACCCAAGTTAGGTATGCATTTTGTCCCATAGAGCATTACCTGATTCTTGGAATCAAATTTAAGGAGCTATCTTCGATAGAGTACCACTCACTTTATGGCCAAATAGAGTAGACAAACAACGTCATAAGGGTGCAAATTAACTTATAGCAGTTACGTATGACAAGATTTCATTGACATACCCACAGGTGAGTAGCTCATGCTTACTGCTGCTAACATAGTTGCACCATATCGTAGTGGAAAAGTCATCCGTCAGTTTATAATTCTAATTGTACAAAACATTGAAATTGGTCGTCTTGTGTTGGCCTGAACATTCCTTCTTTCTGGTTACTTCAGTTCACTTGAACCATGGCAGGTATATTAATTTATTGGTCTCGTGTTACTGGTGAGTCGTTATTGATACAAATCCATTTTTGATCGCCACGCAGAGATATGACTTGAACATTAGTTGTGTATCTGATGGGAAGAGTAGGACGAAGAGGTGTGATGCCTTAGTCTGGGAACTGCGGCGAGCCAGCGGATCATGAGAGCATTCATATTTAGCCAGGTTGCGCACAATTATATGCATTTACTTCAAATAACGAACCAACAGATTTGATGGACCTTTTCGGAGTTTCAAATTCGCATCCATTGCGATCCCATGCTGAGCTTAACTATCATTGATGGTGGTGGTGGTGGTGCTGCTGTCGTTGAAAGATGCGGATGGATGCAGCAAAATACCGCGTAGCCATGTTCCCGATAAAAACGATGACTGCAACAACATCAACGTAGACGATTATGTTGTTGATACTGTGACTATTGCCGGTGTTGATAATGATGCCGGTGGCGGTACTGGTGATGTTTTGGGTGCTGAATACAACAACAACATAGTGTTGATTGCTACTATTTGCCGAGCTACTGATCATACCACAATCAGTAGGAGCAATAGCCAGTGCGCATGACTACGACCACAGCTGTGACTGTGACTCCTCTTGCCTGGTTGCCAATAATAACATGCGATAGTAATAGGTCGCATATGGGTTTCTAGAAAATGTTCATCACATGAACATTGATTTTATGCACGTCGAAATGCCTGTTACATACACTCGTGCGTCCCTCCGCTCGTGAAGCATTTCTTATGTGAGTTGGCCCACATGCATAAAAAATATTCATCATTGTTTTACTAGATCATGTAGTTACCTTACAAATATGTTTTGTTTAATTAGCCTATTTTAGTAAACTACTCTGGAAAACTTGGTTCATTGTTGAAGATATTGGATGAAAGTAAAGTGTGCAAAAGTGATTATAGAGCATGAATAAGAGTGCATAAATATGAAGAAAGAAATTGCTCTTTGTACCCTCCATGTACGAATTGTTTTAATTGGTATATATGTATTTGATTTAAATGCGATAATGAATAAACGCAAAGCTAACTTTAAATAATAAAAATGCCTATGGCAATTGCAGTGATGTTTTAACTGAAGGGTAACTCTCAACTGCTCTTATTTTTTTTTTACTTTTGTATTTGAAATGTTAAATGTCAATATGACTAACATTTTCAAAAACCAGTCGGATTGACTGACTTAAAAATGTACCTTTATCCAACATCATTCGCCGGCATCATAGAAAGAAGCACAACAATAACAATTAATACGCTAGTAATTCGTATAGGAACAATTCGTTTTTATTAAATCCATCAATTTGTATGTCTGGCACTTTAAAGGGCGTGACAATTACAGTCCATTTTAATTTTCAGAACTAAATTTGCTAAACGTTTGATGTTATTGAAATTGTACGTTATAAAGAAATGAATACATGAACCTAAGATATAAAACAAGGAATATAAGCTGTCACATTTGTAAGAAAGCTACCATGGTCTTGCCATTTTTTTAAATCTTCCCAATCGTTACGAAGAAAGTTAATTAACAGATATGTAGAAATATATGAAATATTGAATTCCGGTAAGTTTAATGAGAGACAAAATCGATCCAGAACAAAACTTGGATAAATATTGTGTTTTTCGATATATTCTTAAATTTTATTCATCAGTTAAAACAACACATGATATAAATTGGTAGACGCGATATGAAAATATCTCAGCTCACACACTTTTCAATGACACCGCTCTAATTACGGGCGCGGTTGTTGGAAAATATCAGTAGATATTTCATTGGGAAAACCATCCATATAAATATATTATGGACGAGAATGGGACGTTTTTGTCATCCCTACTCATCTTGCAGGAAACCAGCATTCGTGGTGGTGGGTGTGTAAACTTCCGATCGAACTTTTAGCAGCGGTCCAACTTTGCTATTGTACACTAACTGTGATATTATTTTCAGAAAGAAAATTGTCTATTTCATATCAAATGAAGTAATTTAATTTCCAATTAATCTTTCCTCGGTATCAAATGGGGAATTCTAATATAAACTTTACTTTTCTCAAATTAACAATTTTTTTCTTTTCAAATGTATGAGTTGGTTTTTAATTCACACATTTTATAATCTTTATACTAAAGATCTTAGGTAGTTGCAATCCTCTTTTACTTTATTACACAAATGATTTATTATTTTATTTCAGCTGAATTTTTATTAATAACAAATTAGGAAAATGAACAAGGAAAAAAACCTTTTTGAAACTACTTTATAAAAAGCACTATTTTGACGAGATCAGCTCTTTCATTTGAGCTAGCAGATATCTCCAGCAAATTTGTTATTGTATCTTTTGTAGGTAAATACCCCGAAATATTCACATTGGTTAGCGCTAGGGAAGATTTTAAACCATTGTAAGAAGCACAGAAGTTTCAGTCAGTTGAATAGACTTACCCTCATCTTTTGTCCTTTTGCCAAGATTTAGCAGGTTTGACTTACAATTTATACAAAAGATCCCATACATTTAGTATATACATAGGTATGTAATTCTCAACCAGTTTCTGCCAATATAAACATATTTAAAATATCGTATCTTATATTTAAAATATCGCCCGAGCAATGAGCATGAAATAAATATTTTAAATTACGATATTGATGCCTTGAAATTGATTTTCACATTACCACTTTCACTGGTTATATTAAGCGATACAAAATATTACGACAGCCCAAATTGTATATGAATGGAGTACATCAGTCCTGAGTTATGGGAGAAAATGAGTTCTTGGGGATTTAATAAGAAAAAGTTCGAGTTCGCTTCCTAAAGTAGTATTAAAGTGGTTTTTGCAAAATTTGGCATTTTGTTTGGGAGGTATGAGAAGGAACGATCACACCTATTTTCAATTCCAAACAGCGCTGCAAGAAAACATTACCATAGGCAACATTTCGCTAGGATAAGCATAGATTTGATCATTTCATCGCATCCACTAGCTATCCAACCAGTCCAACCAGCAAAGGAGTAGAACGAGATTGGTGGCTCGCAGTGGAAAATAAGCGTGTTTCAACCATTCAAGGAAGCACAATATGGGTATAGTTATCGTATCAGTTTTGTTTTCATGTGTTTATAATAATCTTTGGCTTTCACATTTCGCGCATCAAAAATCAGACGTTAGGTTATAGTTTGATGTCGAATGATACAAATTTATAAACAGTTTGGCTTCTAAAACAAAATAAGAATTAAAATTATCCTTATACGAGTATTGGGGGTAATTTTGAAATATTCAGAGATGTGTGAAGTATTAAAATACGCTTTTTAGCCTTCGGACAATTTTTTTGCCATAAATCTATATGGAAATTTACAATTATGGAGTCTTTTGTATTCTACAGATAACTTTTATGTATCAGAGTAACTTTAGTAAATTAAATTTTCCGAATCATATGATAAATTTGAACGTTTGAATGAAAATTCGGTGTTATTTGACTAGTTCATCCTAACAGAGAACATACGAGTATGTAACGCAAAGCATATTTAGAACTTTATCATCAGTCTATTCTTTTTACTCAGATTTTGACGCCCTTTAAATTTACTTTGCATTAAAAGGATAATAAAAATTTCAAACATGTTTATAAATTTAAGCGTGTTCAACAACAATCATTAATTTACTCAACTAGACTCCCAAACCACATGACATTTATAAAGTCACTGCTTCTCTGTATTATATTCCATATTAACAACGCAGACAATTCGATTCACATCTTGAATTCCAAGGGAATTTATTTAAAAATAAAACAATATCATATATTTTAGCACTAAACACTGTACCTTTGCAACCACTTCTCCAAAGTTGTTTACACATAACGCCATTTAAATTAAATGCCCGTTGACATTCCACTAATTTATATAATTTCAATTCCATTTAAAAATATGTACTTGCTTAAACTTCAATAATGTTAATAAGATCAAGTAAAATTTAATATCTCGTGCGGCGAGAGCAACAGAAGAATTGCAAGAATGGATGGCATCCACACCATCAACGGAAAGCAGCAGCAGCCAGAGTTGCGCCTGGTTGTCTCAGCTAACAAGAGCAAAAGAATTGACATAGTTTAGATCATAAATTATGCTAATAACATGTAAGTGCGTTAAATGTACATAACTTTTTTAACAGCCTTACATCGAGCGTTCAACAGCAGCATAATACGACAACTGTTTAAATGGTTGGCAAAGCGGTTGTAGCTCCTCAACACAACTATAGTTACATGTAACTGCCAACATACGTATATGTACTATAAATATAGATACGTAGATGTTATATGTGTAAAGTATGAAGTGAACGATCAGCCACAATAACGAATGAAATCACTGTGAATATCACTAAATATCATGTATAATCGTAACTTCCAAAAGTTCTGGCAAACAAACATATGTACGAACTTGTGTGTTCTCGCAGTGCAATGGAAGGGTCTCGTAAAAACTATGATTGGAAGAAATTGATATCGTAGTGCAACATTAATTTTTGAGATGATTTTCTCACATAAAATCGATGAAGAGGAAAATACCAGTGCAAATGTATGTTAGAACAACATTGAAACAAGTTGCAGCAGCTATTCGTCTCCCTACTGGAATTTTACGGAAGTGCTGTCAAAGTAATATTTAAAATTTCTGAAAATTTAGCAAAAATTTGTGCAACGCAAAATTTCATTTTTAAATGGAGAATTTTTGAATAATTTGATAGTCTTTGTTACGAAATAGACTTTAAATGCTATTTCCTCATTTGTGGGTAATTATCTTAAAGACAGACATTTCACTAAACAATACTTGTATTTATTTATTTATTCATCTATAATTGACTTTCTTTATAATTTCATTTTAAAAATACTAGAATAGATACCAAATATGGAGAAATGCAGGTACTAATTAGCCAACAGGCCTGTTGAAAAAAATTAATTTAATTTGAAATTGAAAAAAAAAATTTATTTTAAAAAAATTTAATTTGAAATTGAAAAAAAAAATTATTTTAAAATTAATTTAATTTAAAAATTAAATTAATTAATTAATAATAAGAGAAAAGCTGCTGCATTCTTAATCGAAAGGCACTATATACATATATATAAGAGAATATGTGTAATTCATTGGTTAAATTGCTTCAGCATCGAACATTTATTTTCTTTATAATATTGTTCAGCTCGAGAATTTAATTGAAAAACAAGAATGTTGGCGTTGTGGCTGGTTGTTTTATTTAATATTTCCCTATATTTCACTTGACCCCCTCCATCACCTTAAGAGGTATCTAAACATTTAGCAAGACGCCATATTAAACAAATCGTACAAAATATTAAACAAACAATAATTACATTTAAGTGTCAATAAAACGTCCTAACGAGTTGCATGTGTTGTGTTAACTAAAGTTATGATTTTGAGCAGCAGTGTCTGTTAATTGAGTTTCTAGTATTTTTCAAATACAGAGCTGAATATTCCTGGAATAATAATCTTAGGGTTTCTCCACGCAGAAAACAGAAATACCTGCAGACATATTACTACTAACTAACGATTTATAAAAAAGAAACACGTTTTGATAATGATATATTTGTTTTTGAAACTAATCGTTTAGTGGATAAAATACTTTGCGATTTTAGTTTTGATCGTACGAAGCCATATCTGGAATACTACACACTCACAGAGATTGAGGTTTTGGTCATCAATTTGCCCGCTCTTCCTGCAAACCGTGCCTGACAGGAGAACCGAAGGACTTCAGTGCGTGCAATAAAGTGTTATCACAATTCTCGGAAGTAACAATAGTCGCTAAATGATCAGTACAGATAGAAATAATTAAACTAATAATAATAATACTAACTGAATTGATCCAATAACGGATACTATCTCTATTTAGGAAACAGCATTAAAGTTTGTAGATAAAATATTCAAACTTTGTTTGTTCTTAAGATTTGAAGTTACAGGCCTCTCATTTTGGATGTCTTACTATGCGTTCTTATTTACATTATGTATTCATAGCTTAAATACAGAGAACATTATTTAAGCTATGAATGCGCACAAAATGCATTCCTCTGATTTACATTTTCTATTCCTTTATGTGGCACAAAACGAGTATATATTTTAAGTTAGGTATATCTTGTAGCAACTACGCTCCCATCAGACTGGGAACTGAACTATTGCTTCCACTTTTTCCCCGAATTCCAGCAAACCAACGTTATACAATTTTGGGATGGTATGTTTACTATAATCTTAATAAATAATTTGCAGATTTTAGCCATTTTGAGCGGATAAAAATCCCGAACTTTTTAAGGGCAAATCGTTGAACAGTGTCTAGCTGTAAACCCTTGGAACGTATTGTATAAATATTGCTGACCTCTGCTAATATCTTCTTAGGTAATTATAGGTAAAGTAAAGGTTGTGTTAAATTTTTCGAAATTTTTTTTATTATAAATTATAAACCAAAAGATTTTCAAAAAAAGTGTTGTATGTTTTCGAAAGATTTAAAATGGTCTAAAATTACCATTGGCAATCACTCATTTACATTTAACTAAGTTAGTAAAAGCGGTGTTGTATCCGTTTAATACTAAGTTCTGAACATAACTAATTTGTATGTGAAATGAATTTCTCATCAGAGTGTTTTACGTCTTTGCTGAAATCATATACACATTTTTTCCTACTGATCATAGACAGTGCCAACCATGAACCAATTTCTAAAATAGTATCGTATATGGAAACATTTAAAATTTAATTGCCTGCACAAAATCAATTTTTGTAAAAAAAACTTCCAACAATTTCTATATTTAGACTAATCATTTTGACATTTCAATATCCTTATCCAATTTCCTATCCTTACCTGAACTCCAGCAATGCCCCTCGCACACCCTCATGTATATACAACAAATATAGCAACATGAACAGTAACACAGTCACAGACATGGCATCGATATGGCGATACTCGTACTGTGATAACAATCGCAAAATGTTCGTACTTACAACAAACAACATAAGCAGCAACACAAATAATTCTTTTAATGAGATCGTAATCACATATAAAGAATGAAAAGCCAACAATAACTACAAAAGCAAGGTAAGGACTTGAGCATACAATTTCAAAAGCTCGAGAAGATCATTTAAACGAAGATGATCCTGAAAGATTCCTCGCTGTTTCTGCAGTGCATGCGTGAAAGATATTTTGCCACTGATGTGCTGAGTGTGCGCGTTATTGAGACTGATGATGTTAATGTTGCGAGAATGTTTAAATCGAATGAAACAAAAACGCTGGGCGCAATGATGAAGATCATCGATGGCCTCAAGTACAATGTGGACAATGTGGCAACAACATGGAAGACGGCGACGACGGGCGACCAACCGCCATAACCATCATTGGGAGCAGCAGCAGCAGCAGCAGCAACATCACTGTTCGATGATCTTTACTGATGATTCGTATCGATCTCAGTCAGCCGCTGATTCTGTCTTCGATGTCGGGGTTGTGGACTTTTCACAGGCCTGAGAATTGATTCGGTTTCGAAATTCATGTTTAAATTGCGATTATGTTTGTGATGTTGCTGTTGCCATAGTTGCTCTGTTGCCTTCAATGTTTAATGTATGGCCTGTGTTTAGGCAACTTGTTTAGGGTGATATGTTGTGCTTTGAAGCTGTTGTTGTTGGTTGCCAGTTGCTGGATGTTACTATTGCTGGTGCATTTGTTATCGACATGCTCAGCATGCTTAGGCTTACATGAAAAGCAAACGTCAGTATGTCAGCAGCTTTTGCATCGCTTTTCTGTAGATGCTCGTTTTTTTCTTAGTTACGGGTCTTGTAAGATTTTTCTCAAAGACAAGGACATGATTTTGTACATGTGACTTAAAAATTCTTTAGATTTTTTCCAAGCTAAAGAAATATTTCGATGTATTCGAAAGGAAGACAATACGGGAGCAAAGTTCTCTGTAATCCTAGCAATTGAGGACATTAATTCAAGTCTGACGAAGGAGGATGGGTATACTTTTAAAGAATCATTAGTTAAGCTGCTATAAAATATGGCAATTTTTTCAACTAAGTGACCTCAAAGTAACATAGACCAATGGACAGGCACAAAGAGTTTAACGCATTCGATCAACAGAAGTGTTGGGCAAAAAAAATATTTAGATTTCAAAGAAATTATGATGAAAACTTTATGAAGTTGGGTAGTTTTATTTCATATGTTCAAAAAAAGAAAAACATACGTTATTTTTTCTCATCATATGACAAAGATGTTAGTTTGAGTTATTACAACACGGAAATGCCTCCCTTATTGGAAACGCCTGAGATGTTAGCATGTCAGCAGAAAAATTGGAAAAATCATCATATTCTAATAGATGGCGCCAGTAGTAAATAATTTTTTTTTGTTTTCTCGAACGCGATTGCCTTCCACGCGTAACGCCATAACAGACTGCGTAATGATTTATTTACAAATATAAAAACTCATATGCCACAAGTCGTCATTCTCGTGGATCACTTTTATTAAGTTTGTTCCTTTTTCACGATTTGATTAACAAAAGAGAAATTAGGTGTATTTATTTGTGTAATACACTGGTGACGTCACTATATACATTTGGATATATGCTTTTTTCAAATGAAACTCATCGTCAGATATGTGGGAGTGTCAAACGACTTATTTTACACACACAATAAAAATCCTAGATTTTCGCGTTTTTCAATGACCACGCCCGTAATTTGTACAGTGTAATTTGTAAAGTGTATTAAATTGACTTTTCCCCTTCCATGCATATCAAGCTTTACTTTTAACTAACGAATAATTGATAAAATTTTTAAACGGATTCTGAGAAAGATGATGGAAAGCTCGGACAATGGGCGCTGTTATTGTTATGCGAAGATAAACCCATTTTTGGGTTAATTTAACACGTCCTTATATAGCAGGTATCAGAAGGTTTCACAAGTGTCCGAGGTCCGTATAGGGGGGAAAAAACTTGCCCTTCTCTAGATCAAAACCACGCCAAAAATGGGAATTTTCTAGCATTTATTCAATAATTTCACCATTTATTATGTAATACAATAGAGATAAACAGAATGCTAAAATATACCCATTTTCACTGGAAAATAAATTAAGTCGTTATTTTCTGTATGAGAAGGGGGAATTTCGGGCATGCCATTTATCTGGCTATGAATTGGTATGTCGACTACGACGCTATGGCCCATAGTTGATACTAAGGACAAAATTTGACAAGAAATAAATGACTTGCTGAGGCAAGGCCCGAACTGCTGTATTTCTACAATATTTGTCTGAAATGTATGTCATTTATTTGTTCGTCGAAAGCAAAGTATGACGGTATTTAAAACATACGGGACAGAGATACTTCATATCAGAATTGCATTTTTCACTTAAAAAATAAGTTATGCCGGTATTTTATGTACGTCGTATGAGATGACATCATCATTGATATGTTGGCTCACCTAACGAAAAGTGGTTACGTGAGGAATGCAATAAATGTAAGATTTAACCCAGTCAGACTTATATCACGTTCGGATCCTGTTTTAATATCTCACCAAAATATTGGTCTGAATGCAATGGACATTTATGGGGTTTTTATTTTTATTCATTTATTTATTTATTTATTATTATTTTTTTGTTTTTTAGTAGGTGCTAAACTTATCGATCATATATTTTGATTGTACGGCCTCAAAATCATACTATCACCATCGTCTTCATTGCCATCGGAAAATATTCCTTTGAGCGCAATATAATATTTGCGAATATTGCTCTCCAAAATGTATTGTGGCTAACGGAATTTAAGACAAGTTGTCACTTAAATTTCTATATTTTGACAATTTCTATTGCCTTTAATATTTTTTCATAATTTTATACCTTTTATTGAAAATGTATTTTTAATAATCATTCTTTAGGGTTTTGCTTAATTTGTTGTTTTGTTTCCTTTAAAAATCTAAATCATTTCAGCACTTCGATTAAAAAAAATAAAACTATGATGTGTTTTTAATTTAAATCTTATGAACGATGTTATTGTTGATGATAATCTGAGTTATCTGATTTGTATAATTTTCACAGTTTTCAAATAGTTCGAACATATCGAACTTTAAGGGAAATTGCAAAGATAGGAAACATAATTTTAGAGCCAACAGCCAACAGTTGGTCACCTCATAAATAAAGACTTTTTCGGTGTGTTATTCACTACATCAATAAAAAGGCTTTCAGAATTTGCCTCTAGAAAAACAGAGACTTTTCCCGTCTTTATCTAGTTTTGGTATTTTTAATAGATTTTTTTGCATGAATTTCTCTAAAGTTTGGGCTTTTAGATCCTCTCATAAATAATAATCTTTGTCAAAATCAATGTAACCAATGTAACAGTCGGCCGAAAAACATGAATAAATCAGGAATAACAGTTGTTCAGAGAAATAGTACACAATTTTTACAAAAATGTAACGCAAATCACAAATAGAAACATATTAATATTGGTATTATTAAGTCATTAAGGAATAATAATATTAATAATTATATATAAAAACTTTATTATAAAAACTTTTTTTAACACGTTTTGAGTAGAATAGAACTACTTAGAGAAATTTCTCTATAACAAACCCACTATTAGCACATCAAAACATCATTTCACTTTTCAAACAAAAGCTTATGTATGTTTTTATCACATTCCAACAATCAATCTTCTTGATACAATAACTTGATTTCATTTAATCCTTATTAATAGCTAACATTAACAAAGACATGCCAGAACAATTAGATAAATACATTTTCGTCTTACAAATATAGAGACAAAATGTTCTGACCTTTAGAGAAAAACAAAAGGAAAAATAAGGATAAAAGCAACCATATGCACCTTAATACATCTAATCTTTTACAATCATTTGATGTTCTTAGAGACGAACTGATACGGAAAAGTAACATGAATGTGATGCGAAGTTATGCTTACACTTGACTATGTCACGTCAACACTACATCCCATAATATCGGATGGTTGTACAAATATGTTGAATGGCATACGATGAACGTATGGAAGCCATCAAAGTAATTGTTGCAACAGCAGACATGCCATCAATAACTCCACCCCTTCTGTAGAAAAAGAAACAAGCCCACGAAAAGTTTAGCAACAACATACTGTCTGAATCCTGCATTGTATTTTGTAACTCTATCTTTAGAGGATGCAAGAAGTCCAGTCAGCCAAACGTCCGCAAAAGTTCGTTCATCAAAATGAAATATTGAAGTTCCGCTGTCGATAGATGTACGAGTATGAAGGTCGTAAGAAGCAGAATAAGGAGTATGAGAAAAGACGAATGAATTCACAGACAGTCGCATGACTGGTCAAAAGAAGTTTGTCGGTTAGTTTCGAAATATTGCATTGTGGGAGTGCAGACCTGACCAGTAACTTCAATATTATTTTCAAAGTTTAGACATTAATACTTACTGTAACCCATGAAAAATATTTGACGATTTCTTTATCCTTATTTTTGGTTTCTTGTTGTGCGTCCTCTGGTGCGGTAGGTGGTCGAGAATAAATAATTTTATATTTCCTATCTTTTAGATAATTATGTTGATTGATATTTATGAAGATGTACGTGATCTTGAAATGTTTAGCAAAGTCAGCAAAATATGATGAATGGCAAGAAAGATGAAAGAAAGCTTTCGACGACCAGTTATGTTGCGAATAACTACAAGCACTGGCCAAACTGTTAAATTATTAGTACAAGGATTAGTTAACGCAAAAGGATTTAAATTAGGTATTAATTATAAATAGCTTCTGAAACAAAAGTTGATGCATATTTAGGATTTAGGTTGGTATGCGATCGATTTCGATTTAAAAATTAAAAATAAAGCGCAACGTGTCGATGTTATTGTGTGTAATTATGTTCTTAAAATTTGTCGTACATTTTGTATAATGACACAGATTCACAGAGTGTAGTTTTAAAAAACCTGGAGTTCGGCTTAAGTATAAGTATTTTTAAAATGCAACAACTCGAGTTACCATGGTGAAAAATATAGTTGAGTTCGTTATTTACTTAATTAACTGGAAAACGTTCATTTAAAATCACACTAATGACATTTGTCAAATTAAAAATAAATTCAAGAAACTTACGTTTATTAAATTTATGATGCTGTTAAATTTTCGTATCGGTAACAACAGTTTTGCATTAAATGGCTCAAATATCTCAAAAATAATAACGTACAAAGTTTAGATGCCAGTAAGCTGTCAATTTAGCGATATAACGATTGACCCGGTACCAATCTTAATTTTCAGAAAACATTGCGTTAATATTTTGAACAAAATATTGGAATATTTTAAGGACTCATTCAGAATATCTCTAATATTCCCGAAATATTCTTTAAAATATTCTTTTAAACCAATGGTGTTAATATAAAATGACTTTTGAATTTTCCAAACTATTGGAGTTTAATGTGAAATATCTCTGTCTAATATCTCGATGACACTGTTACTACAGAAATAAAAATACTTTTTTGACACTATCTTACTATATGTACATTTTCGCCACCAGGCTCGTCAGACCACCAAATATGCAAAAATAATAAATTTTTTAGATTTTTACTGCGACTTCCTCATGACCAGAAATTTCGGATTGAGTTCCATACGGAACGATAAATATTTTTTAATCAACTCCATTAAACTACACGAAGATGTGCACGCATTGAAGGAGACAATTGGTGATGCGGCCAAGCTCCTTCTGGTACATCTCATACTGACCAACCCATCTTGCAAAAACGAACATTTTGTATTATAAAACTTCAAAAATTTGCCACATTTAATATGCTCGCCCATGCCCGTCACCCATATGACATTAATACCCCTTCATATGTTCTTGTAGCCATATCTTTTCCAAATCATATAGAAATGAAATTTCTTATATATTTTTACTTTCCATAAGAAATACTGGTCAATTTGTTTTTCAAATTTCTGACTGCTGATGTTTCTCTATCATTTTTAGATTGTATAATATGCCGTTCAGCAGCACTATAACAAAGCCTCGAAATTAAATCCTTCAGTAATTAATTCATAGAACGAGTTTCACAATGAACGAGTTTAGAATAAAGATAAAAACTGTAATTAGAATAAGAGAATTCTTCACTAATCAAATAAAATTTCCATAAGTAAATTAAAAAAACTCACAGATCGCAACAAAATTTCAAGTGTGGCAAATACTACGACCACCGGTGTTTCAGTAGTAGTAGTACCTGCCTTCAACAAAGCTTCAATTAAAAAAAATTAATAAACTCAATTTAATTAACAAATATTAGGCGCTGTTTCTTTTTTTTTATAAAAATTCTACTTTATTATGAAAACATGTTTACAAATGATTCATTGAAAATGTTTATCATCGCTAGCTACTACTTCTTTCCATAGCGGATGGGATAAGACTTCCCATTTCATCGTTTCCAGGTAGGTTTTAACGGGTTTGGCCACGTGAGGCCGAGCGCTGTCAAGCTAAAGAATCGCTTTTTCGTGCCTCTCCGCGTAAAGTGGGCGTTTTCCGTGCAGAGCTCAGTTCAATCGCATTAATTGAAATCGATACCGATCCCCAGTGATGGTTTCACTTGATTTCAACAGCTCGTAATAAATGACACTGACCTGGACCCACCAAATACAGAGCATAACATTCGCAGCGTGAGTATTCGGCCGAGACGACGACGTAGAAGCATGACTTGGCAGCCTCCATGTCTTTTTTTCCTTTGGATAGTAATATGATGAACAAACCCTTTCCTGTCTTGTCCCTGATGCAGTTGCCCACAGGCGTAAAAACGACGCTCAACGCCCCTTGGCTTCAATTCATAATGAAGCGATGTCGTCAATTCAGTGCCTTCAAAGGTTTTTCGTCTTCCTTCACGCGAACGGTCGTCAACATCAAAATCACCGTCTTTAAAGCGACGGAACCAATCTCGTCACATTGTTTCACTTAAAGCAGCATCTCCATGAACTCTCGATGAGCTTCGATTGAAAGAAGAAAATCGACACTTTCCGCATATGACGATTATTTTCCATATGCCTAAGCTTGGCTCATGATATTTAGGTTATGGCAGAATCAACTATCACTTACAGCTGGCGCCATCCATTGGCAAACAGCAGGAACTAAGTTGCGCATATTTTCAATAAATCAATTTACGACATTCCACGGTTCAATTTCTCTCCAAATTTCAGAATGTGAATTCGAATGGACATTTCCATATTTAACGTTTAGAAATCAGAAAAGTGAATGTAGCGAAAAAAAAATCCGTTTCATTAAAATCATTAAAATGAGCTCCTGTAAGAATTACCTTCTGATTGTTTTCATTCATTTAAAAAACGCATTAGTGGAAATCGTAGATAAATAATTATGTTCGTACATTGCCATACAAATGAAAATTATCTCTAACACACATGTGCTTGTACATCTTCCCACACATAATTCCAAACAATGTTGGCAATTAATTTTGAAATTATTTTGGGTTTCCCGCACGAAAACGATTTTCCAGCCATTACTTTGCTATGCGTATCATTCAGTCATATCCACCTTAATTTCGTATGCCTACTTGAGTGAGTATTTAACAAATGACGAAGAAACAGATAAAAGATCGATATAAATTTTATTGCATGTACTAAATGAACCAATTAATTAAATCAAAATAAAATAAATTACATTCTAATGGATTGTTTTTTCTGTTGCTGCCAAATGCGAGTGTATTCAGTCAAACAATTTTAAATATTTATTTTAAAAATCTAAATTGAAATATCGAAATCCAATTATTTTTCCACAAAATAGACTTGTACGATTACGAGCTTGTTTGCTGATGCTGTTGTTGTTCTTTCACTCAATACTCAATGTGGCGTTGAGAGATTTATATATTTGCATCAAACAGCGAGATAAATTACAGCCAATTTTAAGGTACAGATAGTTTTAGGAAAAACGAGACAGAGTTCCAAAAGTTGGGATAAGTGATTAGTGTACGGTAGGAGAAACCGTATGTTGACAAGGTCTAAAATGAGCAAACGACTGTATTTTTAAACAATTTCCGGTTATAGTTTTTGCAAAAAAAGGAATTACATTGGGGAAAAAGAAAAAGTGTTTTCAATTCTACTGCTAAATAGTTTTCATATTACATATTTTTTATATTGACAAGAAGTCTGCACTAAAAATATTGACAATCAATCAAGCAATCAGTGACGGTTAGTTACCCACGCTGTGAGAATTTTGAAAGGAAGTTTCGTTCCAAGTTTCGTTTTTCAATTTGCAGTTCTTTGCGTTCTTTTGTTCAATCCATTCAAGTCAGAGAAAAGATTTCTTAGTGTAGTCTGGAAATGACCTCAAACAGAAAGTGTTTCGAGAAATTTTTTTATATCAAAAATCATGTTTGTGATATTGATCTCATGGTTGTTATGGTTGTTGATTGCCTGCCAGCAGAACTGTTTATAATAAGTGACAATGAGCAGATTAAGGTAACACGTCAAGTCTATGTTCGTTTTTGGAAGAAATGTATTCAGTTAATAATATTGTGAAAATGCGAACGTCAGATAACTTTGTATATTCGTTAGCCGATTAACGCATCCCAGTCTTTTCAGAGCAATAGTTAGGTACATTCAGAAATCTTTATATACGTTAAAGATCAGCATTTTTTCTAATTTTAAAATCCCAGAATCCTCCACATAGTCAATATTAAGAAATTTGTTTCATTTTTGAAAAATCTGTTAGCCTCAGCACAAAAAATATATTACTAAAATATACCATTTTCAACAAAATTGGCGCACTGTTTTGGGCAAAAACTAGTTTGTGCGTTTCCAGAATGTGATGCTGAGTCAAAAATGACATTATTCAGCCCCCATTTACCACAATAAAATCTAAAATATGTCAATATTCTTCAACTGGGAGTCGGAATATGCTAATATTTGATTCATATGCTCATTTTTTTAACGTAAAATACTAAATCCATATTGAGAATTAATGTCGGTTTACATTTGTTGTTGGGGGTTAAAGAATATTGTATAGACATAAAAATCGAAAAAAGTTACAATTGTGTTCGCAGCGATGTAGAGGTAGAGCACCGTCGATTTAAATTGCTTTAGCAGAATATTTGGTGAAGATAGGTGTTATTTGATAACATAGTGTTCACATATCCAACTTTTTCAGAAAACTGGTATTCGAGTTATTCAGAATTTTCAAAAATAAAAGAAAAACATGCCTGAACAGTATTTCACCAGCGTGCCTGTTTCACGTACGAATATCACGTATTGAAATGGATTGCTTTCTGATGACCAAGGCTTCAAACCCCAAACCCCAAACAAATCCGAATTGTTATTTATTTCCGTAGATATATATATATATAAGTATATCTGGTACAATATGTATCGGTTGTACAAGTTTCGTATACAGAAATTGCAGAAATTTTATGAAACATCAAAACAAACAGTGCGGCAGAGAGGAAGTGGCAGACACATAAACTTAGTTGTTAGGTTTCTTGCCGGTATCAAGATTGTATTTACAATCAATTCTTCTTCTTTGAAGTTTTCTGTACGCTTAGAGAGATTTCGATATGATGTTCTGAGCCAAGAAGCCTACTAGGATAGAGTTGGGCGAGTATAAGGCAACTACAATTTGTTAATTAGAATGGTATCAATATTTTTAAAAATTAGTATTGGAGATATGATAATTACCAAGTGTGACTTGATGAATAAATATTGTTTTAACATACAATGTGGTTCTATTTTATTTTAAAATGCTTTGGTATTAGCTCTAGCTCATGAAATGTCACTTAATGAAACTTTATGAGTATGTTATGCGTATTGATTCTTCTTTCTTACACCATCGTCACTAATTTTCTTCAGGAAGTTATTAAGCTATTGCATCAACAAATTCAAAATAATTAAATATATTTACTTATTGTTGGTACACCAGCCTTTTTTCGCATGAAAATAGCTTTGGAGTCGGTTTAAATTTTCGAAATATCCCGTAAATATCTGTCAATGTGTATCCTTAACCAATCAAACATTCTGTTACAAAGTTGCGCACATTTTAAAATTATTAAATCCACAAAATAGATTCTTTGATTCAAAAGTCAGTGTATGCGAATTTATTACCTTATGTTATGGCCTATTAAGTTAAGGTCTCACCATCAAATTACCGTCAATGGTCAATCTCAATATTTTGTAGTTATAATCACCTGAAATGATTATTTATAATACCGATCAGTTATAAATTTTAGTATCTTCAACAGAAGGGAATTTTTAAAACATATTAATAATTGCCCGAAAACCGGTTATTCGAAAACTAACGCTCCAGTCGGTAACCCTAAACCCAACTAATCACGCAATATCACAGCCACTAAGCACTGGGCTGTTTCGCGCTTCATAGGCCTCAAGGTAGAAGCAGGTTCCCAAAAGCGAATCCTTTATCATGTCTTTTTTAATGCGAAAATATTGCTTTCACAGAAAATTCACTCATTGTCTTCATTGATAAATAGCATTAATGTACTCGTATTAATGCTACAACAATGTCGATTTCTTTACATTTCGTAACACTGTGCATAAATATTTACTGCAGGTTTGTGATTGAGATCTATGTTTATGGTTTTTTTTTTTATTTTGTAGTTTATTTTGTTTAATTAGCTTAATGTTTATTGCCTGAATAGACACGCATAATTAGTTGCATATTTGTTCAGGCAACACAATTAAACCTCAAGAGACTGCATTTATATTTATTCCATATACTATAAAGGAGCATATAATTCCTTCTAAGGCGATTTTTCTCACTCTAAATAGGAAAATGCTCTATAAAAACCATTTAATAGATTACATTGAAAACGATACCGAAATAACAATCACGACATTTGGCATAACAAATCACAACCAATGGAATTGATGAAATTCTTAGTGTAGAATAAACATTTTCAAATCTGTTGCGGATGTTGGTGATTTGTGCTGTATTTCAAACAAAACACACAGTGATGTCTTTCAGTTTTTGTGCAGCTAAAACGGAAGCTTGAACATCTGCATTTGCATTTACCATCCAAAGGCCTGTCAGAATGCATCTTGTTTTATTACAAATTTCACACACACAGACGCAAATGTTATTCGTATGAGCAAATATCATAAAATAAACTCAGCAATGCCGAAAACGGGGAATGAAAAAGTGGTATAAATCATTTTATTAAAATGCATATAATTGATATGCATGATATGTGATGTGTTTAGAATATATAAAAGTAAAATCAAGTGCCCGATTTGAAGCTAATACGTGTTGTTAACCAGCGTTTGTAAATAATTTTGATTTACGACGTGTAGGGAAGCCCAATTCTACCACGACAGATTGCAGACTTCAGCATCGAGGACGATGCACCGATCGTTAGTTTGTCATAAATCATTATTGATTTAGCATTGGATGTTCGTTAATTTTTGAGTATGGTTGCTGACACTATTTTAACTTGTAATTTTCGTGTCTCTATTTGGACCGATTTTTCTGAAATCTAAAAATACATATAGAAGGACTACATTACAGTGTATAAATTTGCCACAGATTTATAACATTATATAGTCTCAACTAGCTTTTGTTAGACCCCTCTAATATTGAAATTTCTTAACCCACTCCCAGATAGGCACAAATGCAACCACTCAATGAAAAGCAAAAAGAAACAATACATCCGAGTCATATATTTTTGATTGTGGTTCATAATGAGTGATGTGGAGGGAACTGCGTTAAAAAATCCAACAAACAGCCAAAGAAATGAATTGGACAAGAATTTCCGCAGAATATGCCCACAACAACGAATACTCTGGCATATCGAAAAATATTTGTATAAACGTATTTAATACTGTAGTACATTCCAAAACATACCCCCCACATTCGTACCATTTCCATGATGTTCGTGCGGATGTTGATGATGATTATCACTATCATCATCATCATCCACATGGTGAATTTATGAATTGAAATCGAACGCGAATTTTGACATGAATTATTAGGCGTGCAACGATGCTTTATGGATTTGTTATCCAACAGTTTTATGAATGAGCAAATACCGCAGAAATTAACCAACAATAAATAATATTTTTTAATTATTTCTCGATATGCAGACATGTCTATGTGTGCACGATGATATGTATTTATATTCAAATCAATATTTAGGTTTAGAGAAAAATTGATTTTTTTATACACACATACAACACACAGTCAGACATCTATAATAGAGATGAAATGAACATATTCAGATATTCAGACATTACAGCCACAGCATAGCAAATAGCATTCATAATATTTCTTTATAGACTTTAAAAATGTTGGAATTTTACGTAAACTAACTTAATACTTATATTAATGGATTAAAGCAGATAAAAGCATATTTTATATATTAATGTATTCAAAAAATTTAAATGATATATGTTTGCTCATAACTGTATTTATTATAGATCACAATGGTTAATTTGATTCAATTTGGTTCTTATACATGAACTGTCGCTAATCACGCATGTTTTTAATTCAAATCTGCTGCTACTAGCTTAAGTAAAAATTCATTAAAAATTGATTGAAATTATTCTTAAAAATTGTTTTTTAACTACACCGTATTAGTAAATTGATTTGTTCACGCACTTTCAAACAGATATCAAATGAAGTTATATTTCACAGTTCGTTACAATTTCAAAAACAAATTTTCTCCATTCAGAGACCCAAAGAGTCATCTTAATATGTTATGGCGCAATTTCACGTCAAACATTTTATTCAAATTATTTTCATTAAAAATTAATAATAATTTTTATAAGGAAATTGACAAAAAGTATTTGTCTCTTCATAACTATTTTCGGCAATTTTTTAACTGAGATATGTTGACTGATTTTGCTTGTAGTAAAATTTTCTTCTATTGCTAGCTGAAACAATCACGTCCCTTCTGATAACGCAAGTGGCAAAAATTCCTCAAGTCGTATTGTGACTAAACAGGAACAACATTTGCATGCCGCTTCTGGCATCGTACACGCAAATTAACAGACTTAACATTTAGCACTATTAATTTAGAATTGGTATTTAGATCTACATTCAATTGGCAGAACATTATATTTCGTATCAATTAATATAACTTTTTGTATTGAGGCTATTTAACCCACAACATCCGGTAAGCCCCTAACAAAAAGCCTCAAATTTTGAAATATCGAATCCACTAGAATTTTGCACACTCCAATATCTTTTGTATTTTGACTCAGGTCTACAACTGGATCCATTAGTGTAGCCCGTCTTGGTAACTCCCAAACAAAATAACATGTTTGATAATAACTCAATTTTGCCCATAATTTACTCCTTTAAAAGCATTTTTACTTAATGAACAAATATACAATTGTTGAAAAAATTATAGCTGCTAATTATTCCAAAGCCAACTGTGACACATGCGGTGCGCAGTAAGCGAGGTTTGCTCCAAACCATCGCCAGATAATTCAGCGTGTATGATACTGACTGAGCTTTCTTTCCGCATCTGCTAACTAACAATTTAGCCTTTATTTAGCAAACAAATTGTTACATAATTAAGTCTTAAAATGCCAGATGCAGTCCTTTTATGGACAAGTTTCCACCCACCTGGGTCACCTGCAGTGCACAGTATATTGGACATTGTACCACAATATCGCCAGTTAAGCAGCGTGTTAGAAATGCGCTATACAATATGATCATATGTTGCTTTTTATTAATGAATAATTATAATAAAAAAGTTGTTAAAAAAATGAAGAAAATTTTCAACTTTCCTACAGTGCTGTATGAGCAGATTTTTGAATATTGGGTCCATTTTGACTGATTTCCAACTTAATAAGCCTACGACTACATAATATTTGTATTCCAAATTTCAATTCCCTGACTTGAGTGGTGCAACATCTACCGCGTGTTCAACAAACATGCGGAACGGATAGCTTAGATCGGCAGGAATTTTAACCGTGATATGCTTTATGGTGACTTAAATGAGTGTTCCTAATTGTTATAGCTGGGAATACAAAATGAGTGCATTTTCTTCTTGTAATTAAATATTAATATTTCGAAAAAAAAGTTAACAAATGAAAACTCTAACTAAAAATTTGCTGACGCATATATCTCATGGCAATTTGTGTCCTCTCTTTTGTACTAATGAATTTAATACCTACAATAGTAAGAATCACAACAATGACAATATGCCATTATTTTTATGAATCTTTCAAAAACTAAAACACAATTTTTTCAATTAGTCCAACTCAAATCATAGACAGCTGTCAAATGTTTAAAAGAATGACCAATTCTATCACTTGTTTTTAAGAGTAATTCATTAAATAATAGTATAACATTTATTTATATTTGGATTATGAACAAAAATTATAAGGTACATATTTTTAAACCTAAATATATTCCTAATGCAAAGTGACATACTGTTATCCATAGAATATTCTCCATTTATACGCTTGCGATACGTCCACTGTGGTGACTTATAGTCTTCCGAAATGCTTAGCGTATTATTCAAAACCATCCTATTCTACTCATATATCATGATGCATTAGATGCCACAACAATGCAACATGGGACGAGTGCATCCCAACGCAAGTTTTGTTGCCGTTGATGTTGTACTGGGGAGGAATATGAATCTTAAGTAGTGAATAACACGTGTTTCATTTTAATGGTACCTCTCTACCTTTAAGGTCTTCCACCAAAACCCTATTTGGCGTATTGGAATATCATACTAGTACAAATACGAATGCATATTTTAGCTGAACCACATTCACGTTAATTACATTGATTTATGTGTCCATTGTTCTCAAATGTATTTTACATTGTAATGCACATGTGTACCCGTGCATGTCCAAATGTCTGCCTAAAGTATGTTCGTCCGTCCGTCCGATGTTTCACAAAAACATATGTAGCTGTGTGCTACATATGCACTATTTGCAACTTTTGTTAATGTCACCCAAAGTAAGTGTTACAGCGAGGCTTGGAGCTCAAAACTCTGACTGTGCTGTGAAGTAATGTTTGAATGAACTTCGCGTACCTCAACATAAACGCACAGGACGACTCAGGATTTATGTTTGGAGTTGAATCATTGAATCATTAAAGCAAAGGATGTTTAACAAATCAGTCAAATAGAGAACATTCAAAAATTTTTTGCAATTATGCATACAAATAAAATCAAGGTAAAAAGAAGCGTCATTCCTCAATATATTAGTTGATGCATCATTTCGCCCTAAAATTATTCTACAAAATAAAAAAAAATTGAATTGCGCCGCAGTTCTTCAGAAACTGACTTCTTAAAAGAGTCTTATGTGGAAATATCCATAATAGTGTTATAAAATTTTTATGAAATTGCAACAAACGCAAGATCAACGAATTAGAAAATAATCAAAATCAAAGTATCTGAAATATCAGAAAAGTATAAAGTTTTCAAAATAGCTGCAAAGCCTTTTCCCTTCCATATATGAGATGCAACAAACCTTCGCCCGCATGCTATAATCTCTCAAGGGTCGTTTTCTGTTTTTTTTTAAGTTAAGGACTCCATTTCCTACCTGATCTTTCAGAGTCTGGCATCAGTCTCTTTAAAAATTGATAACTAACAGTAATTTAATGACTTTTTCAAAGTTAATAAATACATATATCTCTATTTTGATAATTTCCTGCAATTTGGAATAACTTAATTGCAATAAAATGGTTTAAATATTTTTTTTTTTTTGACTAAGTGAGGCCCCCACAGATTTTACACTATTTATAAGCAACTTAAATTTTATGCAATCAATTTTCGCGAACAAGGCATTCGTTCTTGTTCAATGTACTTCCAGTGTTGATCTAACGTGCCTCAGTGATGAATTTTCTCGGTCTGATGACACTAAAAGCAAGTTACACAAATTCTCATCTTGTCTCTCATGAAAAATATTGCATGCATTTAAGCGATTGCACTTTTTGGACCCTTCTACGTCCTCTGATAATTTATGCAAAGTTTGGTGCTCTATTATTTGTTTGTCATGATGTAAAACTTAATGAACTATTGCTATTAATTTTTATAGCACATTTTTCTTTAATTAAATCTGGTTATTCTGGTCGAATAAATTCCAAGCTTGTTGGTGTCGACCTTCTTCCCACAGCTAAGAACATTACGCAGAACTTGCACCCTCTTCATAATTTAGGTCTCAATTCCATTTGTACGAGCCATTACGTCCACATTTTAAAATAATCTCCTCCCTTTGTTTGCTATTCCTTCCGCTTGCGAAACCCTCTTGACCAAGCTGTGGTACATTTTTTCTCTGCGGAATACTTGTTGAATTTTCTCTTTGAGACAGAGTGTCCGCAGGCTTTAAAAAAATACCATACAGAAGTAATCCAAGTCCCTCCATGCTTTTCTTATTGACTAATCGTTTCACAGGACACACGCTGACAGACGTTATACTGGAATAGTTTGGAAGGATGTCTACATTCTTTATTTTTAAAGAGTTATGCAATATTATATGTCTTCCTTTCGATAACATTAAATCCAGCTCCAGCATTCAAAGCTTTTTCATTTCTGTGCTTTATATTCAATCTGGAGACTGGTGAAGTACGAACGTTTGTTCTTTGAAGTCCTTTAAGATTGGTCTCGGATGTTGCTTGTACTATACTGCCTTTAACTTTTTTTCTGTTTTTCATTATATTTTATCGATAAAGCTGCCGAAATCTGTTTATTACTCTTGGTTAAATTCGATCGAAGAGACAGAATTCTATTTTTGAAACTCATCAAACGGCAATGGAAATAAAAATGTCCTTGTTCCAAAAATTGCATTGAATCTACCTTTGAAATGATGTTGTGAAATCCATTTCTATTACATATTTCCATAAAAAGCCTACAAATATACTTTTACTACGTTGATTTCATAATCTTGCAATTCAACTCGTCTCTTACATCTGCTGCAGATTTCATTGTACTATAACTATTTAAAAACAGTTGGCAACAAAATAACGTCGTTTCCCGTAATGTCAATAACACGAATCGTTTGATGTGCTACTAAACATACACTGAACTCAACTTTTACAGGTATAATCAGTATGAATCATGACGAAGGGTTTTGTAAATCTGCAACCTGTACTTAAAAAAAAGCGATTAACAGCACCCTGCACGCGATCAAATTGTTCCGCCTTTTCTAGTAGGCGCAACACTTCTATTTTTACAACACATGTTGTTTGAAATCTTAAGTAATAAAAATTACTAATAGATTTTTAGAATAACTGAAAAGTAATTATTACTTGCTTCTCTCCCAACACAAATTGTTCTCTATAAAAACTTGTACTTTTAGGATCCCAAACCATCTATCAACACTTCTGCAGTTTCCCTTTCAGGCTAAAGAAATCACACATCTAATTAAGATCACAAAGTAAACAAATAAATATTAAATCGTAAACAAAACTATCATCGAAGAGGTCACATACGGAGTTAAGTGTGAATTGATTACTTCAAAATTATTTTCAAAATAATGTGAAGCCCACACGTGAGTCACAAAATTGAATCCATAAAGAAATCATCTTAGTCTCTAAGTGAGCAGAAGTAAGACACCTGTTGTTGTTGTAGTTGCTGTTTCTCAGCTCGATTCTCGAACATTATTCAAATCATTGAAATTCATTCAATCACAAGGTGTTGACGGATGCCACCTTCAATCACGGCCACACACACGCACGGGGCATTATCCACCACACACACGCAGTTCTTGCTGACGCTCAGGCATCTCGCAACGAGCCATCTTCTTTCGTCTTCCACTTGTCTAATGATTACAAATTATATCCTGCAGATACAGACAGACGGAGCAACGGAAGGGCTGACAGCCAGACAGCCAGACATTGATTCGACGCTCGTTCACTCGTTGGTTGCCAACACTCATCCGCTCACCCGGTCTCGGAGATGACTTTGAGTACTGTTCGCAAGTGTGACGACGAACCCATTGTGGCGGATTCTTGTTTATTCAACAGATACATTCGCTTAAGATGTATCTGCGTGAGTGAGTGATATAAGACTGACAAGTTGATGTAGGGAACGTCAGGGTGAAAGAATTTGACGAAAAGGTGAATTTTATTAAACTTTGAGATTATATGCATATCAATGAGATTGGGTTCGGAGAGCAAAGAGTCTCAAAGATAGAAATGGGATGCTTAATTCATGGTATTAGTGGCTGAAGCCAATAGGATGACATCGATTTTATATAGATGATAAAGTAGTTAGAAATTAGAATAATTAAGTAAACATAATCAATGAAATAATCTAACAATTCGTAATTAAAGTTCAAAGTCCACCCATTAATAAATGTTAATATATGAACCTAAGTGACCATTCAACATTGTGTAAGGTGTCTGCTATATGGATCACAATTCTCTACATATATCAAATTCACATCACTCATTACAATCGTTGATCATTCTGTTTTCTAGGCTAATTGCAATCAAAAGCAAACAATCTCCATAATCTAAATAAACAACAATCAGTCATAGGATCTATAAAATCATTTGCAATAACTTGCAAGATTGATTCTCGCATACAAGCGTATATCGCATGGTAGACTCACACGCAAGCACTCATTCACGCGCATAAATCTAGATGATGTAGAGTGATAGAGATGATTTGATCGAAACAATTGCGCAAATCAAATCGAGAGGCCTACTCTGAGTTGGTATTTCTACAGATTGCATCAACTGATACATTCACACTTCATGGATATTAATATCTATGTAAGTTCACAATACGCAGCGAACAGATGGATGCAACGAATAGTGATACATCGAAATGTCTAAATTTAAAGTAAAAGTAAAAAAGTAAGCTTATATGGGGTGACGTAAAAAATCTGGTATTAAATGTTCCTTTTTGTATCGAAGCGTTTAGGTCCACTTTTTGATGCTAAAGTCATATTTGAAACTGCAGGGTCAAAACACTTGCTTACTTTGTAGTGCGGGATCAGTTGTTTTGGCCATAACTCAATAACTTGTGAACGGTTATCTATTTTGTTATAAGGGTAATAATCATTACCTTTTTCTGCAATAAAAAGGGTGTCTCAACAAGAACGCAAGACTTAAATTTGACGCCATTCGAAGTGTCATTGTTTGACATGTGAACAATTGTTATTGTTTGCTAGTAGAAGGTACGAGGTTAGTAAAAATGGAGCGCTCCACGAATAAACAACGCGTTCTCATTGTGAAATTGTGAAACTGTTTAGTGGCCAACGGAAGGTGGAGTTCCTGGATATTAATTTGTTTGGGAATTTCCGATCTGGCTATGTGTGCAGTTGCACCATTTTGCTGGGACCAAATGATGTTAAAAGGGTACGTCTTCGGTGCAGTTCTTCATAAAAAAAACTCCTTCAAGATCTTTAAATAACAGTTCATATTGAACGTTGAAAGTAGCACAACTCATGCGCCAACCTGTATTCTATTTATCCACTATATTATTAGTCATCGACAGAACAGAGAAGACACAAATACTTGGTATTGGAATTACTTTAGGTATTACCATATGAGCTTTTAAACATCATTATACGAGTATACGAGTAGTATATACTATACTATATAAAATGATTTTGTTGGCAAGAAATTGATTGGAATAAAAATATGATTTTCATTAAGTAATTGCTCAATTTGAAACTTAAAATCTTTTGCTGTCAAAAAGAGACCATTAAACTTTTCTGTTTTTGTTTCACTTTTTAAGTTTCCCTCATTATCATTAATCGTAAGTAGTTTCAAGAAAATCGAAGATTTGAATGATCAATTTTGTACGTCGTCCACGTTAACAGTTTTTCTGCCTCTTAAATTCAGAAGTTTACCATTTAATCATTGTGTTCTAAATTAGTTTGTTTTGCCGTTTTTCTCTGGTAGAGTTTATGATCCCGTCGCCCAAAATCAAAATTAGTTTGACTGCACTTAAGTTACTTCTGCTTAATTAAAATCAATCACACGTTTGTAATGACATAATTCTGAATTTCACAATGGTGAAAATGCTAAATTTATGATCTGATAGAATATACTCCATAGAATAAATACACAGAAAGGCATAAACGTTGCTATTGACATTATCAATTGATGTATAACTTGAAAAAATCGTAGGGAATTAAGCCCCACAAAAGAATGTCATAGCTTATCTTTAAAAGGATAAGGCCACAGGAAGCTAGAATATCTTATATATAGCCTTCAAATACAGCAATGCCGTATTTTTGTTACTTGTTACACAACGTTAATTTAATAGGTTCCTCCTATAATTCTATGGCAGTGAACTTAAAACGTTTAGTCCTAAATCACTGAATTGAAACCAATAATTACTTTTAAATATGATTAAAATGTTTGCAGAAAGATTTTACACTTCCTTTAATAAATATCTACTCAACCAAAGTCATCCACATACACAGGCCTGGTGTGTTCCTTGCCTCCCTGTATCCGTATCCAAATCGAGAGATTTGCGTATCAGTCCAGCAAAAAATGCGCCTCACCGCTGAAAACAATTTTTCGATAAAACAGCGGATTTTCATTGAGCTTTTGTAAGGCCCATCCACCAAAAATTAGACGTTGTGGTATGATATTCTTCATTCCATGATGAAATGGCAGAGTATACTGTACACTTTTCACTTTGATAGATGACGTTTGGACGCCATTACCAACCAGTGAAATTAATACGCACTTAATTCGAATCATTAATTAACATTAGCTTTTAACAATATAACGGTATAATGTGTATTTATGCACTACAAAAAAATTACTATAAAATCTTCCAAATTGCTTACAAAAGTTGTTGGTTATAATGACTTAATTGTATCGGTCCATTGAATGACGTTGTAAGCAACTTCGTCTATACTTTGGTATGACCCACGTATAAGTTTAACCACATTTAACACAGCGCCCTCATAATTCCTTACTCTGAGTATCAAGTCAAACAGAAAAAACTGTCATTCTGGTGTTGAAAAGGAAAAGCTTGTGTGTGATTTGCTTGAAATGTTTTGGCAGATTTCGAGGTTTATAAAAATATAAATTCTCTTCGATAAACATACATATGATGGCTTGTTAACACTCTGAAGCAACAATGGTGGATCACAAGCACAATTAGTGATCTATTATGAACGATCTATAATCATGCGTATTCTGCCAACTGTAGAAACAGATCAACAAAATGTGATCAATCGCTCAGTATCTTGTTTCATTGCACATAACAATTTCTGTTTATTTGTCTTGATGAAGTATGTTTTCATAGATGATTGTTGGCCTGCACTGAAGACAGACATATGAGAGAACGGACAAACGAAAAACTAGGCAAGCAGGGATATTCCTTCATCCCAGTTGGAGGTTCATGCCACAGAAAAGCTTACAGATTCACAACATTCATGATGATGATCTTCAGTTGTTGCATGTGGCATGTTGGTTTGTTCTGTGGTAAAGAAGTCGTAAATATGTTGTCATTCCCAGTGGGTTATATATGAGTGATACATAAACATTTCGTTCGATTTTCTTGTAAATAAACAAAAATGATTGATACTAAAAACTTATGAGTATTTGAAATTCCAATCAATTTCATTTCTGCCATTGTATAGGCTAGGCAATGCGTCTAATAAATATAAAGGGTAAGAAGACTTTTGGAGAACATTCCATGTTGAACGAAGTGCACCACTTTGTTTGGGCATAGTGAGATCTGAATAGGTTAGATTTTGAAAAATATGTAACACAATCCCACAACTTCTTCATCTATATACATATATATATGTACAAACAACATACTTTTTTTTATATTTTAAGCAAAAATATGTTGGCAAGAGCGGGAATTGATGAACAACATATCATAATCAGTGTTACCAGCTATGGCGATTTGTTGCCGAATGTGGCGACTTTGAATCGAAAATTTTAGAATTGTGATCGGCAATTTGGTTGACAGTTACACTACAATATAGTTTTTAAAGTACAATAATTATAAGTAAAAAATTACGTTTCCAATGAAGCAATCAAAAACGGATAGTTGCCAGGATGAAAACAGGAATCCTGGGCAAAAGGTGCATTGTGGTATTTTGCATTCAAACTCGCAATGAAATGGCATTCGGTAATAAAAATTATATAAAAATGTTTTTTTTAAATATATGTATATTTTAAACCAAATGGATTAATATTTCTTTAATATGAAAATTGTACAACTTGTTTAATTAACCAATTTGTTATAAATAATTTAAACACAGAACTTTATAGAAATAAATCATATAAATAATATTTGTAAAGATGTAGTAGAAACCATATTTTGTAACTCAAATAATATGATTTCATATTTAGCGATAACCGATAACACATTTGGTGGTGAAGCTAAAAACAAATCTGACAACACTGATCATACTAGTATTACACTTTTAAAATTGTATATACATTTACATTGATGGTGAAAACATGAACATAAAACATTACACAACTGAAGTGCACATACAATTTCTGGAAGTTTATTGCGTAAATCATCACAAAATTATCGCGCTTTAATGACGTGAATTAAACTGTAGCCGGACAATAAGTGAAATTTCCAATGCGCCTACATTGGTCGAAATAGTTTTTCTTTAAAAACATTGGTAAAATGGTTTTTAGAAAGAGCAGTGAATGCTATTTAAAAATACTGAGAATAAAATATAAACCTTTTAATCAAATATTCTGAGAATTTCCTGAAATCAGCTTCCGATGATTTGATAGAAATTTATCCATCAGAACATATCTGATAGAACATATTTGATAGAAATTTATCCACCAGAACATATCTTTAAAGGATCTCCTCAAATGTTGACGTGGGCATAATATTTAATAATAAAGCCTGTATGAGTGCAATTTATGAAAAATGTCATGTTTATGCTACAAAATATATTACTGAATCAAACAGTATAACAAATCTAAGTTACACTCTACAATTTTATACTGCCATAGGCCATACTTTTCCTTTAAAACCTTATTGGTTCGTTTGGTTAACATACTAAACACCGTATCGTACTGCCTCCTGTTTACCATTTTTACGCTCGTGCCTTAGCAATATCTTAACAGACAATGTGATCATGTATCAATGTCATTCCATACTATAAAGATCCCACCTTTTCCTATAGCAAAGCTGAATACAATTGGCTGTTTAGTAAAAACTCGTTAAGATTGACAGCTGAATGAAAGAATCAAGACTTTTAAGGAATGCTAACAAATAATTGATGGACACAACAATAAGTATTCGCTAAATGTTGTGGAAAATGAGCAGACAAACTGCTATGGGGCCTCTTGTTATACAGCCATGGAGAATGCTTAGCGTTCAGTAAAAAAAAAAAATTAGCAAGCTAACCTTGCAATGATGGCTAGGTAAGAATACGCCTCTTTGTATAATAACATTGTATATATAAGTATGTGTGCGTGTGTGTGTGTAGACGAAAATAGACTTGAACCGACATTGAGACACCTTACACAATCTAGTTAGTAAGAATCTTGTAGAATATTATGAAACAGGTTTTGCATTATAAAAATCAATAGATATCTGATACCTTTTCAGCACTAAAAACGCAGGTTTACAAGTTAAACGAATTAAATCAATAAATATTTATTACATATATATTATATATTATATTTAAAATATAAATATTAAACCAAAGTGCAGAATCGTGAAAGTACAGCTTTATAAAAAAACTGATTAAGCGCATGGTACTGTGTCCTTAAAAAAAGAACGATTTTTTTTATTTTTCATAAAATCTTTATTTATTCCTCCAAATTTACATCATCGACTGACTTTCACAATATGTGATACAAATAAATTGCACTCAAATCATGTTTTAAAGTTTTCAAATAATATTATATATATTAATTTTTTAAACAAAAGAATCACAAAATATACAAGCTTCCCCCAAACTTGATTGAGTTCTTAACGAATCATCAAAATGAAAACATACGACGGTAAGAACAAAAAGGGTGACATCAACAAAAAAATGGAATATCATCCATAACCTTTCCGTAGTCATGTGCAAAATTATACCTTTGAGAATAATTAAAGTATTTTTTACTGCAGAGAGAAACTTTCTCTAACTTCCGGACAAAAAGTCTACAATTCTATAGTCCATCCCATCCTTTGCTCTTAGTATTTATGCATCCTCTTGTTTTGGGTTACTTCTGGTTTATTTTTCAACTTTTCCCTGAGTATTTGATATGGATTTACTTTGATATATTCTATATAAAATGTTTCTGCTCATCAACGAAAGGAAACAATACATACATATGAACGTGATGTGGTGTTTTGTTGCAGGGACCTCTTAAACACCCCATATTGTCCACTGTAGTGTGTAGTTAGATAACCTCAAATCGTCCGTTGTTCGTGTTAATGTGTTTGTTGTGTATAAGACGGGTTGTGAAAGGAAAGGGAAAGGATGACTTAGTCCGGCTGTCTGGCTTTTAATGATTGTTATGTTTTCATCATGTGTGATGCTCTGTGGTACTTTATATTCTTTTTCTTCTTTTCTGATTCCCAATCCGTTTCAATGTCTCTTATGGGACAGTGCATCCATCAATGATTTGTATTTGGTTTTTTTTTCTCTATTGCCTCGAACTGGACAATGCCATCAGTAAAACGAGAGTAATACTTGTGTATGCGAAATGGGGTGTTTGAAATAACAAATATGTTATGTCGCGGATTGCATTTTGAAAAAGAAACGTACCGATTTGTACGTTATTAAAATTTGAGGAATTTAAGAACTTCCTGTTAGAAAGACAAAAAGGAGTTCTTAAGCATAACTTGCATAATGCAACAAATATGGATTTTGAGAAAACTATTTTACTGGTTTTATAGTCAAACTAATTTGCAATCATATACTGATCTGCCGTCCTGTTAACATACACATTTGGCTAAGAAGTACTGAGGCAATAATTGGGTGTTCCAACCATCTTCATGCTTATCAAAATATGAAGACGGACCGTATTTTAGTGCAATACAAAATCGGCACGTTTAACAAATTCAATATCTTAAGACTTGAAACGGGCTCTAAAACCGCAAAACTGTAATTTGTATATATAATTTTGTTCAAATCGTCCATTTTTTTGTGGGTGGTACAAAGAAAGTGCTGACGATTCCGCACATTTTCTATTCTGCTTGTAAGTTTTCGTTAGGATAGGTCAAAGTTTTTGCGTTATTGCGTCACCCAAAATTGTTACCTTAGCTTTGTAAATAGATCTAGAAATTTGTCCAAGCTTTAAACAGGGTAATATTATTTAACAGTTGACCCTTGCTGAGGCTGAACCAAACTTTAATATTAAACCTCGTACTTACAATAACTTATTACAATTTTATGACGTTTCTATTTTCCCCCAAAATTGTTTGACTATTTGGAGCAAAAGATAATAAAAATAAATGGGTGTACTTAGAATGTTGTACGTAGTACTCTTATTTATTCAGTGGAAAGTTGTATTTTTTAATATTCCTTCATCAATTTTCACAATTGTTTGCAAATTTTGTTTTTTTAATTTTCTGAATGACACATAATCAAAACATATTTTAAAAATTTAAAACATATTTAAAAATTATTTTCTACCTCGTTTCAGAGGAATGAAACCAAATAAAAATCATTTGTAGTTTCGTTTTGGATGTATGAAGCAGAGTGAGAAATTGTCTGATCCAGAATCAAACTTGTGTATTTTTTGGATTCGGATACTACAAACTTAAATAAATCACAATTATGTTCCGACTTTATTTCGTTTCTGTGACAGTAATTAGAATGTTTAACTCCAGATAGAAAGAAAGGGATCATACAGCTATTGTTCGAATGTTAATCTCAAGAGCGAAATATTTGCCCAAATCGATAAAGAATACAAAAGTATTACCCCAAACTATTAGGCGTTCCGTCATTTACATGAATATATTGTGAAGTTTTGTGAAGTTATAAGGAATTTGATAATTCTAAAAAAAAGAGTACACAAATAATAATGTAAATCTGAGTAAGACTGACCAAAGTTTGGAGTAAAAACTTTCGCAAGTTGATTGACCAGGAAACCTTTATTATAAAAGGAAATATGAGTACAGATTGTCCACAACAGGTCCAAGAACAATTTTTAATAGCACCACAGCAATTTAAAAACAGACAAGCTGCAGGTGTCCATAAACTATAAGCAAAGTCTAAAATGGAAAAAAGTAAATGTACACGAAATGGTTTTTCTATATATCAGTAAAATTCCAATAAATTTCGGTAGTTATCGGAGTAAAATCTTCAAAAACATATATCATATTTTGTAGATGTTTTATCTCATTTAATAATAAAAATAATTTGATAATAATTAATAGCTATGAAAATCACTTAACCCTGACAAAAAATTCTTCATTGAACAAATTTTTGCTCTCATTATGCAACTAATTTGAAGATTCAACATCTCAGACTCAGAATTAACGCCTGACAATACTTCAACAATAAATCTGTGAAAATTTAATCAAATCGGATAAGCCGGAAAAAGTTGGGGAATTATAAAAAAATTTAATTTAATCCTTCATATTTTCCTTTGTTTGTTGAGCGTTGTGGACCTGTTATCTTAAAATTATTTCGTGTATTCGTTTGAGTATTCATACTTTTTATTAGCATCTAGCATTACTAGCCTCAAGAACGATGTGGACTAATTTATCGCTAATTACCAGGTTTCTCTTACGCGCATTAGTTAAGCTAACTGCGAATTTAATCCTGTTATAAAGATCTGGTCTAGTCCACTAAATACCAAGTTCGATAATTCCTTTTGTATCCATGAATTGGACATGGAAAAGTTTCACTTATTTCCTGAGCTTATTCACATTTTTTTTTTAGACTAACTGAGAGTGTCCTGCTGGATAATGAAACTTCTATGCATTTGCTGGAAAAATTTTCATGAGAGATTTGTAATAACCAAACTGTTATAAGCAGCAACAAGGAGACCGCCGCCCACAGAAAGATAGATAAGTTTTCGATGTTTCTTATAACATTTTATAATCTATTAACGCTTCAAAGTGTAACACAATTAATCTGTATTATGTAATTCTCAGATTGTTGATGGGACGATCGATGAAGTATTTTTTGGAAAGGATATATATGGATATCAGTTACATCTTCCTTCTCCCATTTATCACTATCATCGGCAATCTGAAGTTTAATGTTTATTAATAACGATACGAATAAATCAAAATATACCTCATTTATCCTAAATATAAAAACTTTAAAATATGAAAATAAGTAAATGTTTAATAAATAAATATTAAAACGCACGATGAAGCAACCATAAACAGCAATCGATTACATCAGAATAAATTTATTTTTGATACATACCACCTCATGACGTCCCAACCACCTAAAGTACCATGGAAATGCATAACGTAGCAGAAAGGGACAGAGGTCCACATTGTCAATAAATTTGCGCACAATATTGAACTGTTGAACACCATACCAAGAGGTTTTTAACAGTCTATCAAGGGAATTTGCTTTTTTTATCAGAATGTCGAAAGCAGAAATTTACTGTAGTAAAGTAATGAGTAAGCATATTATTAACGATAGCTAAGAGATCATAATCCATGATCAAGAAATTCGGGTAGATATATATTTTGTATCTGTCCATTAATTCAATGTTCAAGAGAATGATGGAAAAATCATGAAAGAAGGATTTCCATTTTGTTAAATCGATGATAAATTTGTGTCGCAGTTTCTCTTTTGCTGATAATATTGTTATCATGTCTAAATGAAACCTTTGCATTTTGTGGTGCTTGAAAAAAATCGCCTTTTTGTTGTAAAGGCCTATTTTACTCATTTTACAAATTACTTTTCAGAATGCTTAAGGGCTAATTACTGTGGTCAGTTTTTTAATTAAAGACAAGATTGGACAAGATGCGACAAGACAGTAACAGACAAACAAACAAAAGAAAAACTAAGAAAACGAAAGAAAGCACAAATTTGTTTTTTATTTCATCTTAACCATTTCAACAGAAAACCAACACATTCCCTTCCGAACTCATATCCTAGAAACAAAAGGATAATAACACCCTTCTTGTAGCAGGAAACAAAAACCTCAGCGAATACGAAACCATGACAACGGCCAAGAACATCTCAAAGTAACACCATCGCGAATTAGCGTTTTAGCCATGAATTACATGAAATCTCTTAAGTATGAAATGAAGAAACGCGTGCAGCATAATGACATGAAAAGAATAGCTGGACAAACCTTGAAAGGACAAAAAGATGTCGCTGATAACCAAACAAAATGTGTCGCCAACAATTGCTGAAATAGACGGAGGCTAAAACAACGTCTTACAAATCATACTGAAATTCTGATGTTCAATGGAAAGGGGTTTTGGCGAAATGATATACTCGAAGAAATTTATAGTTGAAATGTTTCCAGAAATGTTTTAATAACAGTGGCTTTGAATTCGCCTCTACATAAGTATTCTCAGGCCCCACTTATAATTTGTTCAACTGGAAGTTTTTAATATTTTAAACATCTGTATTTTTAAATTACTATAAACATCCACAGTGAATTTCAGATACTAAACTGTTGACAACAGTATTTATAGCATTTATTATGCAAATAATATATAAAAAAAATATAAATATATGTAAATAAAGCTTAAGTTAAAACTAGCATTAATAACTATCTGGCATCGTAGTATTATCTCATATCAAACTTCATGTAAAATCATGGTGTATTGTCAGAAACTGGGTGCAAGTGCAATAAAATGAGCTATAAATTTATTCGTATAAATTCGTATAAATTTATTGGATGCAAATAGCTCAAACCAAACGTTACCAAAATAGTGAAGAAAAATTGGGTTGATAGAAGACGATATATATGTTAGCTAAAGCATTTAAATATCCAATATCCAGCTAAGACCTGCGCAAGTCATAATTCAATTCGAACACTGCACTCAAGCACTTGCCTGCGTAATTTTGTAGGCACTGATTTTGTGATATGATTATTTGTTGTCCAACCGCTAGAATGGAGCCACTTTCAAAACACGTAGGAGAACGTACAAAGTAGCAACTTTCGAATGGTGGAAACGGTATGCAAAATTACCTAAATAGCAATGCTTAAACAAAACTGTATTTACAACTTATTCACTACAACTATTTTTGTGTTTCAAGCATTTATTGGAGGAAAAAATACAAAAAAAGTAGCTTGAACTAGATAGACACCAAATTGTAAAAATCGGCTTAATTTACAAGATTCGAAACATTACCGATAGTATAACATCCTTTACATTATTCCGCCTCGAAAAAGTTAAGCGGATCTTGATACACATTCCCTAACGTAACATCTTGGGTGTAATCACAACTTTTATTAGAACATGTTAATAATTGCGGCAAAAATACATGGACAGACATAAAGGCATCGAATCAGAAATTAGTCCTGAAGCAAATGTGCCAAATCTTTTTTTTCCAACTAAAATGTTTACTTTCTCTGAGAATAGAATATGCTTCTTTTGCAGACCGGCAATTAAGCTATTTTGGCAATTAAAATTTCCAGTACGGAGACATAAACGTATTTTCCTTTGCACGTTTTTTTACATTTTCCAATTTTTTTAAAATATTTTTCATCACGATATGATAAAATTACAAAAATTATATAATTTTCTTATTTGAAAGCTATTCAGTTTTTTTTAATCAAAAAGCACATTTAGGTAGGTCTGTAAATTATAGTAATACTAAATAAACATCGATACATATTTTTTTCTTTTTTTTTCATCCATTTGTATTCCCCAACATAGTCGGTCCCCTTGACTCATCCTTTGGCAAATCTATTTCCCTTCAATTCAATTCTCGATGCGGAAGCAATTGGTGGTGACACTCGTTAAATTTGATTATTTAGGTACACTTTTTTCTTTGTTCAGCAGAACTTTTACTATATTCTTGAACCGTGCAGATTTCTTTACGGACGATTTTTATTTATTGTGAATCCATTTTTCACAGTAGTGAAGTATTTCCAGACATCGTTATGAAATTATAACACGGTCTACAGAGATCAAACGCGGCACCCATCATGCCGGTAATATTTGCATACTCTATTGTTAATGCCGCATTTAAATCACCGTATCATGTGATACACATGTGAATTCAACAGTCGCCTAATCACAACAAATTTGGTTTTTGCTGAGTAGAGGATTTGTTCATAAAATATTCGTTTACTCCAAAGCAGGATCTGTGTAATGGCAAAATGTTCCTTTGATCTATCACTATTTTGCCGTTATTCGTTTTACTTACGATCTAGCCCAGCCCAGTTAGGGCTGTACATGTACATCAATAGAACAAAAGCATCGTATGACCACATGATGTTCCACGCAACATGTGGTTGCGTCACAATTGTTGAAAAGACTATTGCAAAACTACGCAATATACGACCAATAACATCTATGCTATCGGCATATTCAAACAACATTTGAGATGTGGAACCAGTATTTAGTATTTATTAACTCTCTTCTCATTTCCCAATTCTAATTGGTTACAATCCTTTCATAAACATCACCATATGACAGATCTCGCAGTACCTTTGCCACTTCGCTTGTAACTAGAAATATTCATTTGAAACTCCGTAAATCGTATATAATCTTGATCGCGTAAACAATCAATACCGATTTTTTTATGTCTGCTTGTGACATGGACCGATGGACTGGGTCCACGTGTGTGAGTAGAGAACGAATAGTTGAACTAAGAGGTTGCAACTTTGCACAGGAATATATCACAGTCATGAGTTTATTAATCTGAAAACAGATAAAATTGGTAGGAAAATCGTTGCCATTCAAAGACCTAATTCACCTTAAAAAATACGACAGTATCGCACATAAAAATTAATATCAGTCTTCCAATTGTTTAGATATATAAGAGAGTATAACATAGCTCATTTACAGGCCGTTTGCGTGAGAGGTACCAAATCGATGTTCGAATTTATCTTATCCTTTTGTATCACACCTACTTATGTGCAATGCAGAAATCATTTACAGCAACACCTTTAAACTTTTTTCAATATTTTGCACTGGGATGAATCAATATTCATCAATTCATTAACAACTTTACGTTACGTGAAGTGTTGAGTTTGTACAACTTTTTCTTCTTTTGTAGGAATAATAATGCGGCATACATTTTTGTGAAAGGATGACGATTAGTTAGCATATCATTATTATCCTCATTTATTCCTCGAGTGTCCCCGTATGATGCGTCAAAACAGTGCCGAACGTTAGAAAAAGTCAAAACTTCCTTCTTTTATGTCCCAAGGAAGGAAATACTGTAAACATTATCGTGGTTTTTGCATCTGTCCCTTTGAAAACCCCTGGAGACTAATCTAGTGGTAATTTGAAGTGATTACATTTTGCCGACTGGTCAACGTGACATTCAGCCAAGAAAAGAAACACCATCGTCATCAGCAAACCCAGCAGAAACTGAAGACCTAACTAATTCTTCAAATAACCTCCACAACTAAATCAGCTTGACGATGTCGAAAAAAAGCTCCATCACTAACTAAGCGCATGAACAATGTGTAGACCATCATAGAACATCTTTTGACTGCTGTAGGTTTAAAGTTCAACACTCATTATTCAAAATTTTGGTGATGCGGACGAACACGTAAAACAGAGTGACAAAAAAGCCTTTCGAGATGAATGCCGTTGTTTTATTTATTTATGGATGAAGTTGTTGGTTGACTCTAATAAATGAATTACTTCCTTGGAGAATTGCCATCATAGTTTTTGTGTATGAAACTGTGTGTTTGTTGATTTGGTCACTTTCAACAATGACATATTGTGAAAAATTAACCAAAACAAAATATTTGTATTTCCTTTGCCATTGGGCTACCATATCAAGAACCATTAACAGGCTCGTTTTCGAAAGCAAGATTTCATGGCATTTACCTCGGTCACCTAGAAAAGTACGTTTATGTTCCAGAATATTAAATAATTGATGAACGTATCGTAGATACTATTCTAATAACGATATGTAAAAAACTTAATCGGATTATTGATGTATTAGGTGTTTTAGAACAGAAAAGACTAATGTTTACGCGACACTTAAAGAAAAAACCAATTAAAAAGAATCTATAAAAAATAAAGTTGTTTCACCCTTTTTCCCATTATAACGAAAAATCCTACAAGAACTCAGATATGAGCCTTAAGTCATGGGAATGCAAATGTATGGAAATAATAATGAAACTGATTCAATAAAATAACAAATACTATTTATATACATAAAAAAGAATCGTGGTTTGTTCCGATGCTTAAAACTCCAGAACGGCTGGACAGCTTTCCATAAATTTTTGTATATGCGTCTGGGTGGTGCCCGGGATGGTTGAGATTTACAATTCGGTCCAATTGGACAAAGGGGCGTGGTACCTCCCAAATCAATTATTTCTGCTCCTGCTTACGGTATTTGAACAAAATTTGGTGCGTAGGTTTGGTGTACATATCTTAAGTGCTGCTGCAAATATGGGCGGGATTGAACAATGGGGAGTGGTACCTCCTATACAAACCACAAATTAAAAAGCAATTATTTCTGCTCCTGCTAAAATTTGAAGGCAAAGCAACGTTTGCCGGGTCGGCTAGTAACAATTAAAACAAAGGCCAGTAGACACAGTGGTAGGTTAGTGGTTAAAACATAAAGCATAAAACAAATGAAGATATTTTAAGATCAAACAAGCAATATAGGACTATATAAAGAAATGCAGCGTGTGGTCATTGCGATTGGTCAGTTAGTAATATTTTTAGTAATTATATACCTATAGCTACTTATTTATATCGCACTTAGGAAACAATTCCAAACGTTTCTGTCATCTGTATTCGTTCTCTAATTCGTTGCACTAAAATTTGAAAGGGGATCATTGGCCCGGATCCACCAACCGAGTTTTGTTCGACCTGTTCTGAGCCACACATACGATTACGTATCAAATTTCTTGGTGCATCCATCCGCGCACAATATGGCCCAGGTAATGTCGACATTAGTGCATATCTCATGAAGCTCACGATTCATATGATCTCACTTTGGGATTACATGTTGTAAAGTTTATAACTTTTCAACTATCCAAAATATCGATTTAAATTTTTTTCTAAAAAATTTTGAGATTTCAAAGAATGTGTGCTGCTTGGTAGCAATTATTTCAGATTCAGTTGTACATCTGCGTTTTTTAAGTCAATGACGATACATATTGAAACTAAATGCGATCGGTTTTCATATTTTCATATTCTTCATATTTTTTCATATTCTACTTTCCACAAAGTGCACCTGATCCGTTTTTTATACTTCCAATTTAACTAAATACAAATTTAAAGGCGACGGAATTTTAAACCCTAAGAAGGTGTAATAAACTACTGTGCAACCGTTAACTCTAATTTTAAGGTAAACAAATATATTGTACAAACTTCGTATTTTCCAAAAATTTATGAACTCCAGCCATCAGTATTAGTGATATACAGCTACACTAAGTATTAGTAGCAAAGTGGTAAAAATTGTAACGTAAAGGTAAAAAATCTTTGACTTTTCTAAACAATCAAAACATTTTCTTTTTTGAAATTAGATTTATTGTACAGCATTTAAATTAGTTTGGAATCATGTACTGACTTATGATAGTTTCTAAATTAAGAAATGTAATTTTTCGAAACAATATTGAGTGAGTCTGAAGTGCTAGGAGGCGAATGCTCGGAATTTACCGAAAAGGGGAAACTTATGTAAACTGCTGACGGTATTGTAGCTATAAATTTTCTACAATATAATCAATAACAAAGCAATCCATTTAACAAAAACCAGGAGTGGGTTAATGGGAGTATAACAATTGTAATATCCGAGGAGAGTCCCAAAATGCTTTAAAGGGAAAAAGGAAGCATTCCTACTATATATAAAGTGCAGCAACGAAGAGGCCTTAGCTTTGATTCTTAAAACCTCACATAGAATAAGTCATGAAGTTGAACTTCTCTGTCAGTTGGAAGACTGTAATGGAAACCCTTTCCTATTGTACACCAGTCCAACAAATTCCCTGTCCGTTTGCTGGTTTCAAACACATTATCAACCTTTAAATTGTTTTCCTTAGTACCTGAAAACATTATTTTCCCAAGTACTTTGATCCTCCAGATATACTCCTTGCTGAAAATAGTAAAATAGTGAACAAACTATTTGACAGGTAAATAGCAATAAAGATACTGGTTTGTGTGAATAGCAAAACTAAATGGATGCTCTATAACTTCTAAGCGAAGGACTCCAGTAAGTTATAATTTTGCCTCTTTTATTCGCGCAAACGCAACGCAAAGCATTTGCTGATAGAACGTAGCGAAAAATACGTCGGTTGTATGCAAGTCAGTCGGCCTTACTTAAATTTCTGCACTGTTTTTTTTATTTTTTATTGTATGCAGTGGATTTGTATCGGCCATCTGAAAGCGTTTTTATTTATAATATATAATAATTATTAAAATATTACATTAATTTCAATATATTTATTAATGGTTTCATCGAATATATATATTTTTTGGCACTTTGGAATGCCAAAAAATATCCTTCGAATGTGTGGAGAATTATTTTGTTCAGATTATTTGTTAGCGAGAGAGTTTTTCGAAGAAAAGTCTTCGAAACTAAGCATCGTTTAATATTTACCACAATCTTTATTCTATAAATTTCAAACTAATTTCTTCACTCATACCCTTGTGCGAACATAAAAAAGAAGCCCACTATTATTCGTAGAATTTACACATGATGTAGTTACATTTGAATTTACTTGATTTAGTCTGATTTCAACAAATACCTCGTCTCCCAGAAAATGAGTTTCTCATACTAAAATTCGAAAGAATTAAACTCTATTTGTTCAGTTTTTTTCTTTTTCTTTTTTTGGTTTTCGACGATGTTTGAGTTGTGTTACCGGCTAGTGTTTGATCTTAACAGGCTAAGAATTGTGTTGGAAAGGAATAGAAGAGAAATGTTACCATAAGGACCAATTAAAAGCAAACAAGTGCACAAATATTCAGCTACAAATTCAAGGGATATGTAACAGATATTTACACACAAGTCGGACCACTACAAAGAATTGGTGAGTAGTGAGTCAACCACCTTCAAACAAAGAACACAGAATCCCTAAAACAAGATAACCAGAAGAACAAATTAATAAATATCAAAAAATATGAAGAATTTTTCGGAGAACTCTAACCTCAAACTGGGGAAGCAAACTATCCCACAGCAAATATTATAACCTTACTTACTAAAATATTTCTGCCCACCCACTTCCGATCCCACAATTATTATTGTTAGGAAAGCAAATGAGCCTCTTTGATATTCCAAGGAGGTTAGAAAGCGTGTGCTTTAAGAAAAAAGAGCTGGCAATGAAAAAATTGAAAATAGAAATGTATCTTCAAAATTTGTTGTTATTTAAGTAGGAGCAACATTTAAATTTCAAGCGAGTTGCGCACGGAACGCAATTCTAAAAAATTTGAAGCCTACAATAAATTCATAGTGGAAACGATAAGAAAAATCCAAAATGTTGTTACCAACTCCTTTATAAATAAATAGAAAATGAGCTCATATTAGCAAATTCCGAGATTTAGGCACATTTGTATTTCAGCAAATTAGGATGCAAATTAGGATATTTTAATTAGGATGCGACACAAAGTTCGATTTGAGAGCGAAAAGTCAAAATGTGATTGCCTTTTTCCCAGCTCCGAGCAGTAAAATACAAGTCAATAACAAATCTGCAAATATGTACACATCACATGCATGCCCATAGCAAACGAGGGGTGTTCTTTTCACTTACGTCTAGTTGCCCATGTAATTCAGAAATATCCAGAACATGATGTGAGTATCTTTGAAATGAGAACTGAAATCGAATTATTATACCGGTAAAATAAAATATTTTAAATCCTGAAATCGCTATTAGAAGTATTGCTAAATTTTCCGGCACAAGAACAACTTTTGGCCTAGAAATCTCCAAGATAGTCTCCAATTTATTTTTTTTATTTCGATCCACTTTTATGCCGCTTGCGACCAAGGGCTGTAATGGGGTTAAACCTCAAAATAAGGTAAACAAACCGAATACGGATCAATAATTTTCAGAACAGCTGTTTTCTATAATCCCACAATTTTGGTTATGCCGACTACATCTCCTAGATAAGCTCTTACGAAGTCCTTCTGTCATACATCCATGAACAAAATTAGTAAAATTTTCCAGCTTCTAGCGCTTTTTTCGCATATCATTTTATTATGTCGGCAATCAGGATTGCACACACAGAGATGCTACGTTTTGCTACATTCTTCAACATTCTAAAGGAAGATAGTGTGAATATGTCCGAAGGCAGAATAAAAGGAAGAAGCAAAATTGTTTGCCATAAAGTGATCAAAAGGGCCTCAAAAATGCTACCAAGCTATCTTATGATTGCCATGCTCTACGTTATGGCTATGATGTTCAAAGCTAAACCCTAAAATCGACTAATCGGCTCAAAAACATTTTCATGTCGAATACTCCACACCTGGTAGACGATCAACAGCTCAAAATATTTGATTAATGCGAACTTCTTGTGGAGGGAAAATAAATAATAGTTTCTAAAAGAGTATTAATAACGACTGCATGTCAAACCAAAAGTAAAAACATTTGACCATTCGTATTAGCTTTTTATATGAATGAACAGGCTATATAATAAAAATAGGTCCACAAAAAGTGTTCATCAAATCACAATTGATAATTATCGTCTCTTAAATACTGAACTTTTAAAATATATGTATTAGTTTGGTTCTGAGAATTGCTCAGTATAGACTCATATACCGTATATGCAATTATTATGATATAATAATATTAAAATGTCATAATTTTCATTTTTCATAACAAAGACGTGCATTTTCAGGCAATTTTTTGAATAACTCTAAAATCGATTTTCTGAAAAAGGCGTGCATTTAAACACTATGAAAACACTATGAAAAAGTCGTGCATTTAAACACACTTACTTACAATACTTACTTCATAAATTCATGGAGCATTCATGCATTCATTCAATATGTATGTACGAGTATGTTAAATAGAAAGAATAAATGAAATAAAATTGCAATAAAATACTCTATCCGTACTAATGGTTAGACGGAAGTGCAGATGGCTGAAATAACCAAACCGATCACAATTTTTTCACACATTCTCCTACGACCGTTGCTACTGCCTGTTCATTAAAAATGGCAGCAGCAATTTCAAGGGTGCGGAAAAAAAATGTCCAACTCAGATACCAACAATAAGCATAAAATAACGACATTTCGTCTAGCGCCGATGACAGAAAGTTTTACTAACTGACGTTCCACAACAAATTTCCTAACTGTCGGTCATCATTATTTTATTATACAGCACAATGTGAAAATTACTAATGCTCCACAAAGAAAGGGCCAAAGAGGACAAGAGAAGTTAAACTTAACGATGGTGTTGGAACTCATCAAAGATGATGACGGCGGTTTGCGACGGTGATTCTTGGCTCGTCTGTGATGTGTTTGTTAAAGAGTAAATTGTTCTCTTTGACGCATTGGCAGGATAACTCCGAGCGTCAATTTTTACGTTGAGAACTCTTACTCAGCTACACACACATATATATACATATATATATATATATATCTATACATATATATATATATACTCGTATACATCCATGTTTAGCAACATCAACGTTATTTTAAACGCAGAGGTGGGTAAACCCTGTTTTCCATCTTAATGCAAAAATAAATAAAATAAGGTGAAGTAAAAGTAAGAAATGACTAAATACTTCTTAGCCAATTTGGCCAATTTACCAATTGCCCTAAATGAATTTATAATTAAATTAAAGTGGGAGAGAGCAAATGTGACCTGCTATAAGGACTGCGTTCAGTCCTTAAATGGAAAGTTTTTTTCTTGCTGAACCGATTCATGAATAGGAGACACATTTGAACAAATTTCAGCCACCCAGTTCAACTGATGCGATTTTTATCGTACTTTCAATAGACACAGGGGTGACGGATGGTCATGTTTAAAGCGGCGTTGTAGTTGTTACGAACGTTGAACATATCCCCCTTGCGTGCGTAAAGTTGTACATTCCTCGTGAGAAATATGTAACTGGCGTTGGTCATTATACACGACGGTGGGTAGTTACCCATTTCGCGACTCATTTTTTACGGGCAGTATGTAATGTGTACACACCAGTTACACATTGCCCATGAGTTGTGAGTTGTGTTCGTGTGTAGTTAGACACCGTTACTCATTTCTCATGGGTAGTGTGTAAGCGATCGTTTCTCATTCCTCACAGCGATGTGTTTAGAGAGTGGGTTACCCTTTACTCACAAAATGCGTACTCTGCTTAAGCGTCAAGCGCATAACTGTTCTGGAGTTCACGATTGGACAACCAGAAATCATATGTCGAGTGCCTGCTGAGAATACGTATTTTCTCTGAATTCCTCATACCAAAGAATTTGAAATGACCGGTGTCTAACATTTGTTAGTCGTAAAGATGCCGTTGTTGTTCTTTCATTATAATGTATTTTTATTTTCTATTTTTCTTCATTTTTTTGCTCTACACTTTGTGCATTTGCAAGCCCATATCCCTCTATGTTTGTTCTTGAACCAATGTTTGGTCCTTCATCCGTCCAAACGAGCATTACGTTACGTACGTATGTATATAATTTTAATATATTTGATACAGACCATTATTTTTAACGGTTATTTTCGAAAGTAATTACGTTTTTCAAGTACAAAATATGAAGCTTAAGTACCAAGAGACCCAAAAGGACAGTAAAACGAAGAGAGAAAAAGAAAAAGCAGAGACCAGGACTGTTAGGGAGTAAAGGAAACGAATCGTGTTCCTTTGAACTATTTTTGGATTTTGTTTCCATCTCCTCCACTTCACGTCACATTACACAGACATCAGTCGTCGTCATCAGCCGTGCACATCAGCAGCAGCATCATTATCACCATCACACGGCCACACTGGCCATCACCATCATAACTTGATGGCATGACGATGTTGATGCGCCAACCCTTCTTCTCCTCCCGATGATTATGGAAATAACCAAAAGTTGTTGATGTGAATTTGTGTTGTTTTCCTATTCTGATGGAGGATGACTACATTCAAGACGCTGGTCTGAGTTTGGAGAGGTCAAATTGCATTTTTAGCTTACAATTGTTGAAATGAAACTAACATTATACACATTAAAATGTATTCAGAAATTAAAATAAAATGTGCCACATTTTTATTACAAACGACGTCATGGCTATATCACACCATACCCCTGCAAACCCGGCTGATTGGATGATTCCCTTAACTAACGAAAATAAGGCTAGGGAGGATGAGTTAAGGACAAACCGAAGGTTGACGGCGGATCAGATGAAGATGGTGGATTGTTTTTCAAGGGAGGACATCATCGTCATCAACATGTAGGATAGATGCAGCAGTGTGCGTTGCAGTCAGTCACAGCGAAATGAAATGAATTAAATATATATGCATATTAAGTGTTATTTTTTGCACTTAAATTACTTACTTAAATTACAGTTTTTTTGCTAAAGAGTCTCACAAGCAATAAAGATGCAGCAAAATTGGAAAAAATTAGACTCTTTACTGTTTTGAATATGCAAAACATACTTAATAGAATAGCAACATTCATTATTTAATTTATCTTAACTTCTCCAATATTACACAAATTGACTCCAAAATATTTTTTGGAGTATAGTGTGCACGTAATAGTGTCGTCTTTTTAAAATCAAAATTGTCCCCTCGGGTAAGCAAATCATGGTACTATCAGACAAGAACCGACTAAATCAAAATGCCAAAAAGGAGCAAGTTGAAAAATGTGGAAAACGGAGTTTAAATAAAGTTGGGCAACCGTGGCTCAATGGTCAGCACACGCGATAGTCTAAGGCCAATATAATCATTCTTTCTTCTTTGAGCGCTGGCAGTCTCGATTTACAGTCTATATAAGCAATCTACAATTCAGGTAAAAGCTTTTCAAACCGACATTTGAAATCGACATTGAAATGTAGGTATCTGTCCTGCGAGTCTAAAAATACAATATGCGTAAGCTCAGTTTCGTGTTCCATTTCACGTATGGTGCTTGAAGGCCTAAGAAGCCAAATAAGAGACACAGTTGATTATGCGATAAACGAATTTAGCATGTAAAATATCGACTGTGCGATAGACGTTGGTTTTTCAAAACCAATGCCTTAATTCCTGACCATAAAAAGTGTACTATCACTCTTCTTTGATGGTCAACGTCGACTAAAATGGCGTTTTTACGAAAAATTATCCAACGATGCCACTACTACGCAGACAATACCAAGCAGTCGTAACCTAAAGGATTTATTGGCTTTTCTGCAATTACATGTGTTTTAGAAAGAAAGCCCTGTATTACCTACTTTGTAGAAATCTTTCACAGAAACACGAAAACTTAAAAAAATACAAAAAATTTTTTAATATTAGAAAACATGTTATTATTGGGCTTACTTCACCTTGCTCTATTCAATCAATAGGTCTGCATCTCAGCTCTGCTCAATATCCTTATGATCAACACTTTGTCTTATGGATTTCCAGAGATCAGCCCTTCTGATATCAAAAACAGAAACTTATTGAAAAACTACATTTCGAATTATTTTCTAAGCAAACAATAAAATTGTCATCAACTCAAAAACAAATATGTTCTCTGGAAAAGCCTCTTAATTTTGTTAACAATCAGAAGAGTGCAACGAAGAGTAGAGGAAGGAAAGTTTACAATCACATCATAATCCTTAGCAAAGTAACAAATTGCATGGACATTGCAAAATGCAGACACATTTTTTTCATTTGTCCGCTGGAAGTTAATACACAAATTCCAAATGACAAATGGCCTTCTCACTTATAAGTAATTACTTTCAATTAAGGTTTCCGCCAAACGTATTGCGCAGGCGTCTGTATGCAGCCAATCTACGCAGACTGGGCTGCATTTTTCTGTCTTTTTCGTACAAGTTTCTTGCGATTTTTTGTTTGGCGTTGACATTGACATAGCGTGCACTTTCTCACACGCCGCGGTAAATATCAGTTTGAATTTTCTGCTTGTCTTCTCTGGCCCGAATGAACTTGGGATGGTATTCCGCCACAAGTCACCAATGACCATTGTGGCCAAGTGATGTATGTACTTATGTATTTTTGGTTCTATTGAAGCTGGCAATGCTGCAGTGTTGATACTGCAAATGCAGTTGCTGCTTCTGCAAACATCCAGCAAACCTTGTATTCATGGCTGAATACGTGCATATTTTAGTTGCAGACGGCGATGATGATGAACGAATGTACGAATCAAATTGAGGTATGTCAGTTATTAATGTTGCACATTTTGCAGCTTAAATGGTTAATTCAAAAGGTTGACAGATGTGCGTAATTTATTTGTGTTTCTTTTGCTTTTCTCTCCTTCGTCCTCACTTCCCCGCTCTCAAATGTCCAACAGCTTGAATGTACAGTAAAAGAAACAAGACGTCCATAACTTCTTGTAGCAAATAATGAAGGTGATCTTGCTGAGCTCTGCTCAGTAGATGAAGTCGGTGTCGGTGTCGGTGTTAACGTTGGTCCTGAGTATATAGTTATGCTCTTCGTATTGGCGGTGGTAAATGGTGTTTGTTGGCCATTGTATAGCTGTTGAAAAATGGTTGAAAAATATGATGAGGCTATCACGCATTTCATGATGGCGGCTGGAGATAAGCACCTTAGTGTTACAATAATAATAAATGATATTTATCCGGTATATGAATTACAGGTTTAGTTAACTGAATGACGATGAACTGCAGAAACTCTGACGTAAAGAATATCAAAAGATTTTTTCGGACATTGATATATGACAATATTTTTCTTTTCTGTTTATTGTGAAAACAATTTAATGGTATATTTTTCATTTGCAAAAATCATTAAAGGCACATGTAACCCAATTTTTACGTAACAGTGTAAAAAAGTTAACATTTACTGACTGAATTATCGAAGTCAATAAAGCGACAAGGACATTGCTTGAATTAATTGCTGTCGAATGGCGCGTCCTTCTTGTCCCTCGCTGGTAAAATGGCAGAATTAGCTCAAATTATTTTGCAATTTAAATTTTGAGTTGGTTCCAGATATATGTAAAATTTTGCAATTATCAATATTTTATACAAATCAGAATCAACACGATTTGGTCCACGCATTCAGATACAGTTTACAAATAAATTTGACTAATTGTTAGAACGCTAATTGTAAAACGCATATGTGTTTAAGAAACGGTTTTCAGAGCCGGTTTTGGGAACCTATAATACAAAAAAAAAACTTTTACAAATTCTAACAGTACAACAATTGTTCTTAAATTAAAGTTTACCGCAGCTGGTAAGTAAATATCAAATTGTAATATATTTTACGTAGATATGGCGCTTATGGAAATTTTTGCATTTGTTTTATATATCGTTTATCTAGTGTAAGCATAGGCTACATTTCTAGCATAAAACAAAATCCCTTGCATACCATGAATGAGATATAGGAGAGCTTCTCACATATAGCGAGTTCACATGCATTTCTATTTTAGGCTACCTCAACGGGACTTACAGTTTAACGACGATTCCGAGTGTCACAGTTTGAGAAGCTTGTTTATTACTGAACTCTTCGAAACATTCGTCAGACACATCGAGCGGTGGCCGCCGCTCAAATAATGATAGTTGGCTGTGTGCGGGATCGAACCAATAATCAGGCGAATGATAGCCACGTATACTAATCATCGTGCCACTGTCGGTCACGCATATCTAATATACTGCACAAAGAAACCCAAATTGTTCTCAAACATAGGTGTTTATAAGAATAACTGCAATCGGGTTCATTCATATGCCTTCCATAGGCTGACATTTAGCCTTAACCAGCATTTTTAAACTGTCGTTTGTTTATAAAAAATTTAACAGACCGTATCATATTATTCCACTAGAGAATGGTTTGAATATAAAAGTACTTATTTAAACAAATAGTTAGAATCTGGTGCAGGTTCGCAGGGGATATCTGTTAGTTAGTTTATCTAATTGAAATGTCTGCTGACTTTGCTAGCCCAACCTATATTGAATCATCAGCAATTACCGAAACAGATTTTTCCTATTTTTTCCTGAAAATCAATTTGTGTTGTATTATTGTGTATTCTTCCATTGTCCCTCCATTAAAAATCTCCAACCTGTCATTATGAAAACTCAAATGTTCACGAAATGTTCTTATGGACAAATTGACATTTGCAGTAGAAGCTCAAGTATAATGTGATATTTACTCTAACGAAACCTCCAAACAATTAGTATTTGGTAAATATCATGTCTTTGGTCTATGTTTGAATGGATTTTGGTTCTTTCCCAACAATACACTGGCCAAATGAGATACAGTGTCTCGAAGGAAAATAAAAATGTACGTTAGATTGGAATTATTTTATATACGAGTTTAGTATTTGTCAATGATAGAAATAGATCATTAATATTTAACATAGAATACGAAGTTCAAGAGCTAATTTAAAATATATTATTGTGTTTGAGAAAAGTTTACACTTAATCTCAAAATTGCAAAACCAATTAGATGGTATCAAAAGTATGGAGAAAAAATATTTCAGAGATGTGAATAGACGTATAAATACTGTCACCGCTAAAAGTTATAAGGTATAGCATTTAAAGTAAAATATAAGACGACGACGACGATGAAAAGATGAGATGAAGGGAATTAACCTAGACTGAAGAGGCATATTTATCAGGACGAGAGCGATATACTTCGACAGGTACAGTTCCAAGGTAGAATACAGCCAATATTAAAGAGTCCAAATTGTAATGAAATTTTGTATTTTGTATATATATGAATGGGAGTACCAGAAATAAGTTAAATTGAGTTAATCGGAACAACGCGTTGCGGCCTGCTGATTTATACGTAATTCCACCGTTTCAATGTAAAATTTATTTTTGGAAAATCTGTCATTTTGTGTGGGCGGTACCAGGAGGGGCGTATCGATTTTAATTATTTACTTTACCAAACCGCGACTTCAAATAATTTTACGACTACACAACTAGGGTTAGATCACCACAAATTGGCTCTTGTTATCCTGTCCACCAGCCGCCGTTCAGTCAACAGACAGATAGAGAAATATTTCAATAGTATTGTATTAAAAAGTCTTGAAATAAATTGTGACAAATCTATAGTCCAATTCATCAACTCATATGAGTACGGTTATAATCATGCATAATCATAGAATTATTATGTTCCCTCATTTTGACGTTTTTCACCACTGTGCAGCACAAATTTTTTAATTATCGACTACTACACAGTGCAGCACAAATAGTCGAAGACAAAACCAATCATAAGATGATGACGGCTGCAACGACAAACCTGATGTTGTCCACAAATGCAACATCAGCAGCAGCAACAAAACTTTTCTTCTTCGTGAAGAAATTAAGCAATTTTCGTTGTTTGTTTATTACAACAACCACGGGTAGAGACAGCACCAACATGCAATTTTCGTTTTAGTATGAAATTTTTGACAAAGCATTTTCCGTTAGAGAGAAATCTCTGAACTTTTTTTATACTCTTTATTACTTTTTTTGTTGCAGGAAAAACTACTAAATGATTGTGTGATACATTAGAAGCCATTAATTGCTGCTGTTTGATATTTTTACTCGAAAACAATTGAAGCGAAAATTGATTTCAGTGCATGTGACATGTTTTCTAAAATAGGAATTAAAAGCTATAACTAGTTGGAAGTTCGATAAAATGCTGAGTTGATGGAAAGGAAAGTAAAAAAATAAACTGGAAATTTGACAGATTTGTTGATATGTCCTACAAATGGTTGTGCATCATAAACATTATAATAGAATGGATCGCAGACGGGAACAGCGAAATAGTTCCAACCGATCAAAACGGAAAATGAACAAAATATTTGTGAAGTTGTTAAGAAGTTTAGCATGATCACTTGTATATAATCCCGAATCTTAGTTATTATTATTATTATAACAAAATATAGTCATATTCTACTTTCTCTTCATTTCCTAAAATTGATATCTACCAAACAAGTTGGATAATTTTTAAAATTCAATCTTTCCTCTGAAATTTCTAATTAGTAGACTGCTCTGACGTAGATTTTTGTTCTTTATATTGGTTTATGATTCTTAGTAAACTTATGAAAAATCGAACAAATAACAACGTCCCTTAGGTACCTTTCATAGAAATGCCATTTTAATCCATACCGATTTCAGCCATATATTCTCAGTTTCATATTTTTCAAACACTTGTAGTGAATGTGGTCAAACTCGGTTCACGTCATCCGTGCGATGAATCAAGTGCTTGAAAGAAAATCGACAGAATTACTAATACCCTTCTTCTGAAAAATTTAATTTTCAAGCTTCTGCCAATCGTATTTTATTATCATGTCTGATAAATTTGGAAAAAACCCCAATCAGATGACGCCCATACATAATATATAGTATAACCAATATTCCTGAATTCATATTTTTCGTTCAATCGCACTAAAATCACTACAATTTAGCACGCTTCAAGCGTTGAGTAAATCTAATTCTGAAAATGAAAATTAACTACAGCTGCGTACACAATTTCTAAGCGGTGGACTTCACAAAGTTAAAATTTATCCTTTAATTCATTTAGAGAATTTTTGATAAGAACTTGTCTATTTGCCACGACCCTTCTGGCACTCCTCCCATTTTTGCACCAAGGTAAAAGGCCGTTGGGTGAAGAGATATGTAAGGCAGTACATCTGATTGAAATTCCTGTATTGATTTAATGAGTTATTGCTAGTTAAGTTCGCTTTTTTTTATTGATCTATAAGCCTGTATTAAAAAGTTGTTTTATCAAATTTCCTCTTTGGAAAAAACGGGATTGACGAATAGTTTTAATTGTATGCTTTTGCGATAGTGCTCCTTCATGTGCCGAATTTTCCACCCAAAATAGAGTGATTTTGACGCTTTGAATTTTTTTTTAAATTCAAAGGAAATATATTCCATCATCGCTGTATTTCATAATGTTGTGAATTTTGACTCATTTGAATGATTATTTGAAATAAAGCTGTTCTATGCATGATAATTTCAACATTTTTTTTATTTGTTATAAATAATTTTGCTTATGTTTGCTACTGATATGAAATTAACAGGCAATTTTCCAAAAGATCTCAAAAAAACGAAGTCATCACGGATTACATTTCATTGAAATATTTTGGGGGTAGGAGAAAACGTGGCAGAAGAGAAGCGGTGAGCGTCATTTGCCCACACGATGACAGTAAGATTTCCTTGTTTATTAGAATCGATCACATGCCTAACTTTATCAACGAACTTAATTTCATATTTCCATTTTCAAAAATATAATTTTATATATATTTATATATTTAACTAACCTTAGTTTATCTTAGTAATTTTACTTAGCCCAAATTTACTAGAAAAATTTATCAATTTCGATTTACTAGGAAAACAAATATGATAATTAATGTTTTAATTCAAATTGTGTTCATTTCAGAAAGGATAACATATTCTGTAAAATTTACATTGCACGAAAGATATACATATCAAACTAATGCAGAAACATTATTGCGAAAACTCTAAATAAATTCATACCATATAAGCAAACTTATTCCATATACAAACACTTTGCTCCTAATGACATTCACTTGGGACAATACCGCCCAATTCTCTGACCAACTGAAGAAATCGCCAAAAGCTAACCATTAGACCAAACGCCCAGGACACAATCAATTGCCACAAATCTCGGAAAGTAGTGACAAATCTCCAAAGTCAAACAACAATCGGAGAATATCACTTAAAACTCTTGTGACAAATGAAGATGAACAAAATAGCAACAAAGGCCAACAACAGCAGCTGCCTCAACAACAATCGCTCATCGACAGTGATGATGATGTAGATGACAGTGATGCCGATGACGATTGTTGTAACGTTGTAAAAGTGATGAGCACCGAAGAGGCAACAATGTCATCAACAATGACAGCAACATGTGACAACGATGAACTATCAGCAAGACTACAATGGTACAACAACATGTCAGTAAGTGAGTATTTCATAAGAGGGGGAGCGGCAAAAGTAGACACAGAAATTGTTACTGATGTTGCTGCGGATGGTACCAATAATCACTGCAAGTCTCGAAAACGGGGGAAAGTTATGGCTGACAACAATACCAATGTGGCCTCAAATAACAACAATGATAACAAACAAAAACTTGACACTGATGCAACAAGCAACATCAGAAGCAAGCATAGAAGAAGCAAAAAAAGCTCCAGATATCATAAAGTTTCCAATAGAAGCATTGACAGTGACGAAACTGTTCAGCAACAGAGCAAGGACCATATGGCCGCAGTACGACAATCTGATGGAACTGATGTTGTTGACAACTGTAACGTTGAATATCATAAAACTTTTGCCTCTTATTCTTCCACAATTGCGACACGGTTCATGCCATACAATATCATAAACGACTGCACAGACACAAAGACTACGACGACACAGGCGGAACTGGTATCAGACAATCGGCTTTCCTCATTTGAACAGAGTGAGAACCATAAACACCAAAACGTTGGAATTCATCAGCAGCCACTTTCATCATTGCCACAGACGTCATCATGCGACTATGGTAAGCAAAGCTATCAACGCCATACAGAGCATCCTCGACAGGAGGAGCATTGGAAACTCCAGCTTCATACCCAGCAACATGGTCAGTATTTTCAACAACAACAGGAGATTATTCAGCAACAACAGCAACAATACGTGGATATAACCATACCGTTAGAGAATGTATCCACAAAGAATAATGACCAATGTTCAACTGGTGGAGGAGAATCGGCAGCATCAGCAGTCGAAGCATCAACAACTTCATTGACCATATGGTAAGTGAAATTAATTGCATTGTTTTGTTATTTTCCCTCTGTTTTCTGCTTAAAATCTTGTCCTGATGTCAGCCGTTTATTGCCGCCATAATATTTGTGTTTTGTGTATTGGTTATGCACACAGAGGTGAACTAGCTTTGAACCACATGATTCAGCATCCGGTTCACCGAATTAAAATAGGTTTATTTATATGGAACGGAATATGTGCTTCATGCTATTAAAGTCCGCGTCTATATTTTATGCCCAACACTAAATGTTGCGAAAGAAAGTATATCGTACTGCATTCGGGAAAAGGGCCAACATATAAGTAACAACGAAAGGTCAATATTTTTAGAGGAATTGTAAGCTGACATAGGAATCATAAATATATTCTAAACAGAGCAAGTACATTTCCATTTCCACTCATATATATTGTTTTGCCTCCAAAATTGTTTAAGCTGTTAAAAGGAAAAATGTACTTTTGTATGCCGGCCGTAGTATAAAGCTTTCTAACCCGAAACACGTTTCGAAACACCTTGAGAATGATTCAAATTAGCTCAAAGCTAGGACTATAATATTATCTATTGATACTTTATTATATTCCCGGACGTATTTTTAAAGATCTGCCGCTACTGCTTTTCAACATAACTTTTGACTTTCCTCTCCGTATTTTATACTCTAGTGTAGGACTGCGTTGGATGCGTTAATCACTTCCTCTCCAATAGCGCCCACACGAAAAGGCGAATTTGACAAAAATCACGTCCTCGCCTGATTCGTATAGATTAGGTTAGGTCAGTGTGGCAGTCTGAATAGACAGACTCACTTAGATTGTGTAGTCCACGGAAACTAGAGATAAGGATGCCTCTAATTTCCCATCCTGAGCGCCTCAAGAAACTTTTAAGTCAAGTAAATAAGAGACCAGTGTTGATCTCCGCCTTGTCGCCAGGACGGGACTTCGTATAATATTAGACCTAAAACAATATTTTGGTTGATGCAACTTGTAACACGCTGCACTTTTTGTTAAAGAATCGCACCATACAAATTTCAAAAACAAATTAAAACAATTAATTTAACAAAATTAATAAACGTGATTAACAAAAAAAAAATCGACGGAAGTCAACAAACACATTATAAATTACACGAAGTGTACCTGAAAATATTGATTTTAGAACAGTGAACAAACCAAATCCGAAAAATAGCTCAAAAAAAGAATTAAAATGTTTTGATGAAGTTTCTACATGTAATTCTTAAAAATTAGTCTAAGAAATTACCACTAACTGCAGTAACATTTAAAAAACTGTAGTGAAATATTTCTTGCCAGATACTGATGACAAGCGTAATGCAACTACAACTCATTTCAAATGCAACAAAATATCTTCAGTTTGATGACATTATTTTGAGAAAAACTAACATACAAATTTCACTCAGTTCAACTGACTGCTCGATTATTTAAAAAAATTACTCTGAATTAATGGACAATAAAGCAAGCAAAATTATAAATTACTAAAATTCTTCCGGTTAAAAATCATAGAGGAAACATTTATTGTGTCATTGTTGCATTAACTTCAACATTCGCTTTGAGACCAAAGTTAATGCAGTGCACGTGAAATTAAATTAAAAATACCAAATACCGACGGTGGCGCGATGGCTAGTATACGCAACTATCGTTTGCATGGTCGAGGGTTCAATCTCTATTACAGTCATTTATCGTCATTTGAGCGGCGGTCATCCCAATGTGTCCGACGAACACATCGAGTAGTAGAGTAATCGACAAGTCTGGTAAATGCCTCTCAAACTGTGACGTTCGGAGTAGCCGTTAAACTATTGGCCCTGTTAAGTAAGTTTGAAAATACTATACGTCCAAACTCATAGAATGTGAGCAGAATGCATTCGTGAGATGCTCGGGAATTTGATATTTTTCATACGCGGGAATTTACTTTCTATCATTCTCATAAGCCATAAACGAATGGTGATCAAATGCACTATAAATTTATAAAATTCATATTTGTCGTTTTTCCATTCAGTATTATTTGGCAAATCGCCACAGAAAAAATACAGAATTGCGTAATTTATAGAAATATTTGGAATTTATTACAAAACTAATGATTAATCATTTCTGATTAAATGGCTTCGTAAATAAGCAAATCAGTCGCTGGTAGAATAAAAAAGACCCGCATTCATGAGACCAATGTACATGCCTAAAAATTAGCAGTTCTATGTAGCTCATGGTATGGAGGTGTAATTGGACCGTACATTTTGAAAATGTAAATACCATTACCGAAAATGCTACGGAAAAATGATTATTGCCCATTGCGGCACGAATTAAATGATTTCGACTTAAACGATATGTGGTTTCAAAAAAATGGTGCAACAAGCTGCACTCCTCGTTACATAATTAAATTATTGAGAGAAAATTTGAATGCCCGGCCAGCAATGTCATGCAAAGTAATTCCTTTGGATTATTTCCCTTGAGGATGCACAAAATCATTGTGTTACTCTAATAAAGAGCGAACAATGGATCATCTTACAGCCAACGTCGTTCGTGTTAATTGTGAAATAACTGCAAATATACATATATGGGAATGTAGCCAGAAATGTATACTCCCAAACTGGTGATAAAAACTTAGGCTTTAGTTTTTAATTATCGTCTTTAATTTTATAATAATTACAATTACAAATTTTATAATAAAAACGTAAAATAATAATATATTTAATTACACAAATTATAAACAAAAATAAAAGTTTTTGTAACATTTAAAAAATCTATACAAAAACAAGCATTTTACATACTTCGTGTAGATGAGGAACGTTTCTTACTCAGTATTTTATAAAAACAACTATTTAAGCTCCCTTCTTAATTGCTTAAATATTCCAAAATTCTAGAATAAAAACATTAGAATTTTTCCGATAACTTAACTAATAAAATTTACTAATAAAATCAAACTGCGCCAGAGTGGTCTCTTACAACTAATAATAAATATGACCTATCATTTAGACTTTTGCAACAGTTGCTTTCAATAGACACATAATTACAACATACAATTACAAAATGCTACTGTACATCCAATGGTCGAGGTATCTAATAAGGTTGAACAGCTCGGTCTAAAGACCGAGCTTACAAACCAACATCGCAAAAACATCACATCAACATCAACTAAAAATCATCATCATCAACTAGAGCACATCTACCACACAGTCATGTTTTTTAGCCTCTTGTTGTTGATTATTGTTGCTTTTATTGTTGCTGCTCCTGTTGGTGGTGGCACTCAGACTGTTGTTGTTTATTTTGTGGTGCATTTATCACTCTTAACAACTAAGGATACAAGTCGGCCAGCCCAAAACAACCGTTAGCCATGGTTGGTATGTTAACTATTTTACACTTTATGGTGACATTCATTTACTGATGTCACTTAGAGAATGTTAGTGTGTGCATGAGTGTGCCAGGAAAGCAAAAACATCGCACATCACATCATACGTCAAATCATAATTCAAACTATCACTCTCTCGCACGTTCATATTTTCATTTGATGTTTAGCTAAAACGAGTGATTATTTGAGAAGAATCCTTTGGTTGGTGTTACGGCCACAACTACCAACTCAAATCGCTCTTTGGCTAAATGGTTGTCATCTGTTGTACGAACACAAATGTGTCTGGTTGTATGTGTGCATGAGCAACATAATTCTTATGTGTGTTAGAGTATCAGTACTTGTACATATGACTGAAATGGTTTAACAAAAAGCTTTATTTATGGTTTTCATCCCGTTTGCTGTGTACGGATGTATTGCTATGATGCTGTGATATGTTTCCATCACGCTGCTTACTTTTAGGAGCTCGTGTGAGTGCAAGAGTTGTGATATCTCGCTAGGTTAGTGTGTCCACATGGCAGTGAGTGTGTATGTTGCGGGTATGAATGCCAAGTGTAGTGGCACTTTGTTTAAAGTACTCACTCAAAGTGGTGATTGATGTTAATTTCTTTGGTATTGTTGCTTTAACCACTGTATACATTTCTTCATTTGTATTTGTTCTGCACTGCTAATCATGAAATTTTGCATGCACAAAAATTAAGTTAGTAATTTCATAGGAGGAATGAATGCCACTTCCCTTTCGAAGGGATTGTAAAAACTTAGTTTACTATTCCCACATTAATATTGAAATTGGCGAAATAGAATAGAGCACAACTTTAGGTAAATAACGGTGTAGGTCATGTTGATTCCAAATGAAGGGAGACAGGTTAAGATGTGTAATTATTAACATATTGAGCAAAATCACTTATGATATTATTTATCACTGGTAAGTAAGTATGTAAATGGAAACTACGTGACAAGACGTGTTTTATAAAAAAAATTAAGTGGACTAATGTACATTTCCTTACTTATGCATTTAAAATATGCTGCGAACACATGTAAATTCCCTTTACCGGCTACCTTACTTAGCATTAGATTTGATAGAAAATAAAAATAGAAACTCAAGTACTGAAATTCTTGCGACTTCTTTAAAAATACACGTACATATATATTCTTTTTTGAAGATTTTCCGAACTGTTTCAACCGCCTGCCTCTCAAGCCAAGATTTTGCGCAATAGAGAAAGACGATAGTCTTCTCCTAATAACCAAGGTGGCATCATTAGTATAACTATAAGTGGATAACCATGTCGATAAAATCATTCGCCACTCCAAATGAATACATTCCAAATATTTGCCTTATTTGGTCTAAAATGAAGACTTCAAGTCAGTCCGTGTCATCGTACAAAGACGTACATACTTCGCAGGAATGCAAAACTAGACCATGGCTCATACAATGTTTGCCAGCTCTACAATTGATAAAAATTTGGTGTGTATCGGCTTAGCTTTTTGGGTCTTTTCCAGATTTTGTTCTACTGTCAATAAATGGCCAGCTGTATAATTGCCAGATCAGATGAAATACGCTTTAATATTTCAAATGTTACACATTTCACTTGACCTTGAAACCGAAGGATATACCACGATAGTTGGTATACGTATTTGGATAGCCCCTTTTGAATATAAGACGTAAAACGCTTAGATACTAATTACGGGGAATGAATTCATTAAGCCATATAATATTTACAAGCCATCGGTCATCAACTTAATGCCATCGGTAACGGACAGCTTTACTGGCAGGTCATCAAAGTTCTTAGCTTTGTTACAACATTACCACAATATAGCTATTTTGATCATGTTTTTGCTACAGGCTGAGCAAAAGATGCCATCGCCAATATTTTAAGTGATTTCATTAATTGTGCTGACATCCGGAACTAGTACCTTATAGAAGTGTTTCATAATAATTGCAGCAAACTCCGTGAACATGTTTTGTACCATTGTCGTTGCACCATAACCTCTTTTTTAATTTTGGAAAAATGTTTAGTGTTTACCTCTTTAATCAGTGCCTATCCTGGCTTTCCCACTCTTCATCTTTTTCTTTCACTAAGATATTGCAGGGAAGAATGCTAAGTTTTTCATCGTACCAGGCATTGTGCGTGTGCAGTTTTTAGTTACAAAATACATATGATATGTTGCCTCAGTAATTTCAGGATCAGCATCGTTTTGGTTTAGTAATTATAAGAGCTTGTAAGCCGCGACTATCACAGCTTACCAAAAACCCAATTTATGTAGTAGAAAAAGTTTTTGTAAATGTGTCTTCCTGGAATGGAAATAACATCCACTTTTATTGACTTCTTAGGAAGTCATCATCCATAGTTCCATCAATATGAGGCTGAGTTATACTTTAAATGAAAAGTAGGTTTCTTCCATAGAAATTAGAGTATTATCAGCAACTTTTCGATGAATTTTTCGAAAGAGAAATAATTAGTAACATATATGCGTCCACTACTATCAACGAAGAGTGTTTTCATAAAGACGTCAATCACAGTAAAATTAAGCTCATGAGGAATTGTCATGAACACATTGCTAGAAGGAATGAAAATTATCCAACACGAAAGTCTTTTCTTATGAACTCAATAAACAACTTTCTCGAATGGCATTGCTTCATTTCTTCAAATACCATGAAAATTGGCAAAAACACATATTTCCTATGAATAAGAATGTACGTCTAATGTCTAGGACAGTAAGCGGTAATATTACTGGCCATTTTCCTTTGCACCCGCCTTCACATAAATGACTTTTGCTGCCACAAAATTAAGAATGACCATTAAAATTATGTCGTGTAGCGGGATACTTTATACAGGATATTATATCTGTATAAACATCATTTCTATATACTTCCGTGTTCCGTTTCTATGACTCTGTACATATTGAAGACACTTTGCTGTAGGATTTACCATTGAGTGTTTTCACATTCCACCCCTTTCCCGTTTTTTAAGAATGTGAAAACTTATTTTCAAATTTTTTTTGGTTTAGTTTCCGTTCAGAATATCAAATGTTAGAACATATATACGTGAAATTAAGAAATTGCCGAAAAGGACGGGAGAAAGTAGTTAGTAATCACACATAATCCAAATATTCTACCTTTCTTTTCTATATAAAATAAATTTTAAAAAGTAAATAAAATGCTTCAAACAATTGTTCTGGTAAATAAAATGCTTCAAGCTAGCGGATGCAAAAATATTATGTGATTACTCTGTGATATTCGTTTGGTAAAATATAATATATAATAGTATCACCAGCTCATGTTCATAAAAAAAAACTCTCAAAGCTCTGGATACATTCGAAACCTTCATATTTTTAAATCCTTTTTATTGATTCACAAAAGTGGGCCAACATTAGACTGTGCCTACAATGTTGGTTCCTTACAGTTGAGGTAAAATTACTTAATTCTATCACGACCAATTCATAAAATAGATATTGACCGCAGTCTTTCGTGGTCAGTTGAGTTGATTACCCTCTCATATAAACTTTTTTAAGTAGCATATGGAGATCTTTTTCAAATTATTAATTTCCTAAAAGTTTACACTGTTTTAAAACATAATACATGCAGTTTTAAGGCAATATTTTTGCTGTTCATATAACAACATTTATGGAAAACAAATACTGCTGATTACAATTTATAAGCCAAATACATTTTTTACCATTTCTGCTGATTGAAAAGAGAAATCATACAATTTTCCCATTTGGAGAATACTTCAAGGTGTCAGAACTGGAGACTGTTTAATTTCGTGTTTGCTAGCTATTTCATGGAAAACTGCTAAAGGCATTGGATTGAAAATGACAGCTTTGGATTATAAATAAATTACAGTCAATGTCTGGTTCATGCTCCTTTCTCCTACTCACTGTTCAAATGGGTTAGTGTTGTTTTTTCATAGATATCCATTCCTGGTGAATGTGAAGCGAGTGTTTTACAATAAACCGAAACAATCACGATTTTTATTTTCCGCTAACAATTCTACTATGCGGACGATTTTTTTTGAATTGTACAAATTATTATTATTATTATTTTTTTTTTTTTTTTTTGAACGAACAACAATATGACAGTCCCAGATTTTAATTCAAACCCTTATCTTTTTTGCTCTGGGTAACGACACAATATAAATAATGAGGAGTACAGCAGAAAAACGCAGTGTTTTACGTTGTTTTGAAGCCCAGATTCTAATCGGTAGTGTTGGGAATAAGTGAGCAAATTAATAAAGAATAAATTCTGACCTTCATATGTTTCAATCAGTTGTAAATTGCTCATTTTGGTACCTCTTATACAAATTTACACGCTTATCGAAATTTAATTTTCCGCTGTAATCCCTATTCATAACCTGAAGTTAATTAAATCTTTTTAAATTATATTACGCCTTAATACTGGGTAAAATGTGCAAAACTTGACGGAATAATCACGCGTTCTCTGGTACTTCCCACACAAATTACTTAATTTGACTTATGTATTTCTAGATTTTTATAGTTCATTCAATTGCACTACATTCTGTATAATTGGGCGATCATCGAAAATTAGCACCAGCACTTAGTATTTAGGGTACTATATGTACAATTGGCCAACTTAGCAAAAACCAGTGATCTCTCTACACTTTCGAAAGGGGAACTTCAGAAAGTTTTTATCTCGCGCTTTAATACAGATTACCTTTAGATAAAAACTTATGAAGTCACACTTTTTCAGCAACGCAAAATGATTTTGGGTGAAGGTACATGTAAATCAGTTCACCTCAATACAATTTCTATACTGCTTAAATAATTTTTCATTCATGATTCTGATATACCGATAAAACATATTTTTATATCCAAACAAATGAATTAATTTTATCTCAATTTTATTTTTATCAATTTCAATTATTTGACTCATTTTATTCGAGCCAGGAAAATATGAAAACACTAAATTTTGCATTCTTCTTGATGTAACGCCTTCACCATCTTTTAAGAAAATATGAAATAAGCCAACATTACTTGCCTCATCCATATCCCACTACTGTAACAAATGTATTCCTTCTATCAGCGTGTGTGTATATATCCAAATGATTTTTCGATACTTATGCGCATTCAGCCATTACGCATGTTTATGGTTTTTGTAGAAATTCAACTTCTTCTCTTTTTCCCAACTTTGCTTCGCTGCCTCTTTGTGTCTGCTAGATTACAGGAAGAAGTGACTAAAAAAAGAGCATAGCTTCAAGGAGAAATATAAATGTGCAGCAAGGAACCAGTCATATAGTAAGCATAAATATGCATGTATTTATAAATATACGTATGCTTTGGACAATTTCCTTTCTAGTAATCAGATAAAAGAAAAAAGGCTGCATATAATTTTCTCACACCTCAACACTGTGATTTTGTTCCATTTCGGTTTTTGGCAAAATCAAAAAACACTTGTTTAAACAAATCTACCATACAATACCAGCAAACTCCAGCAAAAAATTACCACGCAGACACCAGTGAGTACTGCCATCATATGTAGCGTGGAAGAGGGAGAGAGAGGCCGCGGCGGTCACAAAAAAGTGCCCACCTAAATCCACTTGACACATGGTTGCTTAACATGTTTAAATGACAATTGCTATGAAAACGATTGTCAAAAAATCACCATGTTTGATATGTCAGTCCTGCCAACCTACAGGCTATTGATTCGCTTTATGCTCGTGCGACACACAACAAAACCCGCCATAAATTTTTCGAGCAACAACAGCAACAACGGCGTTGCAAAAAAGATTTGTTTGAGCCACTTGCTGAAAATCGCACACATAGAACCACAAATTATAAGCAATGGCCAGCAAAATGGTTTTAGTGGGTTATGTGGATAAATGCTTGGTGTACCAGACTTTCGGGAAATACTTCATATGCGGAAATTAAAAAAAGCTTCAATTCAGATTTTGAACAGTGCTCGAAAAGTGGACCTTAACTATTTACATTTTAACCAGTGAAAGCATTTCAAATTTATATAAATTCATATATTTACCCAGTCGCATATTAAGTGCTTCTGGATAATAAGCCCTCAAATATTAAGAAATTTTTCAATTGAATTTACGAAAAAGGTCATTTTGTGGCATCTACTCGCACATAAATGAAATAACTAATTTTTGAAAAGCCTAAAAATTTCTTGAAAATGTGACGTTATGGAGAAATTAGTTTCTATTTGATCTTGAAGAGCACATAATTTGCTTCTTAGTGTGATAAACAATTAATGCCAATCGAAAAAATTAATTTGGTGATTTTAGCATCGAAATGTTTTTCTTTTTTTTTTTGTTCTTTTTCCTTTAAATGTATAATTAAAATAGATTTGTACTTCTACAATAACTCAAAGAGTCGATGAAAAACGATTTTCGTCATAAATATCCGAAAATATTCTTTTATAATAGCTCAAGATGTTGGATAATTTCAAAATTCTTGAAGTAAGATTTTCAAAATCAAAGTTTTGGGAAGAATATATAAATATTCATAGTCCACTCAGAAATCACACAGCGTTACCCATTGTATTTATTCTTTTATGTGGAGAATTGGGTGCAAAATCCGTCAAATTGAAAGGCCGATTCCTTATTCGCAGGAGAGAATTGATTACCTCGGGTTTTACTCTCACTCTCGCTGATAGCGACGATATTTTCAATTATTCATAAAACCAGTGATTCGAATTTGGCAAATTTTGACTTTAAGACTGAAATGGACGGAGAAGCAGAGCTCGCTTTAACTGGAAATGTAATAATAAACATTAAAGTTAACAAAACATGAAACAACACAAATGTCATGAGCTGTCATAATCTCACTGTCCCTATTGTGGAACCCTTTATATGCTTTAAGTGGTCTCACATAAGTATTTCCATTTAGCACAAACGATATAACAAACTCAATGTATCCCTCATTAGTGTATTAAAAAATATATGCTAATGTAAGATTTTAATGCGAATATTGAGATGTTTTTATGCCTAGTTGAAAGGACAATATCAATCAATTTTTTCCCCTCGAAGTGTTTGATCGCAAAGGCCTATTTCACATAAATATGCTTGAAGGTATTCCTGGTCACAAACTTATGGTTAAATTTAATATCGCACCCATCACGTGATGAATAAAATGCCCATTTTCACATAATACTCGCAATCTCCCCGCTGGAAAAAGAAACGATTCAAATCACAGAGTTAAAATTTGGAGCTTTTCTGGTTGAATGTCTGTCTGTCTTTCTCTATGTGAGTGCACATGAGCGAGCGTGTGTGTGTGTGTGTGTGTGTGCATAACTGTCACGCTTACTTGTCAAACGGCGTTGTATGCAAGTGACAGTTGTGGACCGTCTGACCAAAAGTTGCACGCGGAAAATGTTTTTGTCGTTATTGCTGTTATTGTTTTACTCTGCATTTTCGATTTCTGTTTCTTCTTGTTATTTCTATTTGTTATGATATTTTTTATGCAATGCGTTTCCTAACGCGCCATAACTGTCATGTCCATTCGCTGTTGCACCACATACTCACACACTGGCCCAACATTGCACACACACATATACACATGCGCTGTGAGAGGAGCATACAGGAAAATACGTTGTTGTTTTTTCGTCTTTTGTTTCGGTTGTGCCTTCTTGGGATGTCAAAAATGCAGTATTTTGCATTCGGACGTTTAGAAACGACGTTATTATCGCAAAAGCCTTCAAACAATTTTTGACACCTTTTTGCGCCGCAATGAATGAATGACACTCGGACGGACAGGCCGACATGTCAGTTTGTTTTTTGTACAACTTTGATTATGATGCAAAATTGTGCTCGTGGTCGCAGTTTTGAAGGAAACAAAATAGATTTCATATCTCGAATGTTCACATGTCAAAGTCATGACATATGGATATCGAGATTTTATATGAATACTTTATGATTTTTATGGGAACATTTAAAATACTTATTAATAAGTACGAGTATGCCGATGCACTGTAAAATGTTTTAAATTGATTTTCCTTTGTTTTCGGCGTCTCTGGGAGTTGGCAAAGTTTGTCCTACCACTTGTTACAACCAAAGGAAGTCATCTAAAACCCCGTGAAGTAAATATGTTCTTGATACGTGAAAATCGCCTGCCTTTTAAAAAACGATTGTGCTCGAATCGCTAGAAGTAGGGCACTGAAATTTCGAGAGATGTTTTAAGGTTAAGCACAGACTAAATTGGGTAGAGCCAGGCATGTAAATGTGACACAAAAGCTTTAATCATACTTTGTATGTCGACTAGAGCTGTTATGAAGGTGAGGAGTTCTGAAAATGTCCCATTATTTAGAATTGGACTCACCCTCTGCCTGAGCAGTTTTTTCTTTATTGCGCCTATAGTATGTAGTATTCTATATTTTGAATATCATATTTCATAGTCCTTCTATAGTGTGTACCTTTGCCATGGCCATTGCATATTCTGGATGGTAGCTATGGCAATTATGGCAGTCCCACATTAGTCGAGGACATCCGCCAATCCAGATGTAAGTCCCTAAATCATAGGCTTTTTAAGATTTACACTCGTCGTCTGTTCGTTGTACAGTTTCTTGTGCTCACCATACGTAGGGGGGCGCACTCTTTTCATTCCTACGCCCCAAATAACGAAAATACATATTATTTTACCAAGCAAAAATTCGTTCGTGCAGCCCGTATGAGAATTGGACGAGCAGGTTGAAACTTGGAACATAAATAACTCATAATCCTAGAAAAATCAAGTTTTAAATTGAAGAGAATCGGATTAGTAGGAAACGACTTGACTGAGCCCATTAATAAAAATAAGGAATATTTTCACTTTTCTGGGAAACTGACTAATTTGACATCTAATGTGTGATAATAAGCCTTTTTTTACATATCGGGTCGAAAGAATGTCGTCTACATTACGGACTGATGTTCGAAATTGATCAAGTAGAAACAAATTTCTCCTAACAAGGGCTAAACTAATATTTAGATTAATGGATGGATATTTTCACTCATTTTTTCAAAATTGTAAAATTTATTTGTTAATTAGAAACGACATATTTAATACATATATTTCAGCTGATGCAAAAGGCGCTTTAGCTATGGGTGATGTCATCAAAAAATTACAAAAATATTCGAATTTCCAATACAAATTGGAGCATATTCAATGTATAACGTATGACATGGAAGCCTTTAGTTACATATGTTCGGTCAGTGTGGCAGTCTGAGTAGACAGACTCACTTAGAGTATATCACCCGCTATGATGCCACGAAAACTAGAGATATGGATGTCCCTAGTTTCTCCCGTTGAACCATCCTGAGTATCTCAAGAAACTTTTAAGTCGGACAATATCTATTACGTCCAGATCACCTAGGTCCCTAAAGGAATAAGAGCCCAGTGTTTATCCCCGACTGTTCGCCAGGGCGGGGTAATTGCAGAGGAGGTGTTCCATGGACTCCTCCTCCTCTTCATCCCTACAGCTCCTGCAAAAATCATTAGTCACAACCATCAATCTCACTGCATGTCTTCCAATCGGACAGAGTCTCGCCATGACGGATACAAGTAATGAGACATCAGGCCTTGAACGCTTCAGATCTAGGCGAGGCCACATCTGTCAGTATTGGTTACAGCTTCGGACAGACGCCCCATCTCGCAGTAGGAGCTTACAAGTGGCCAGGGGCATGCCCACGGACACCAACTCGGCTGGAGTCTGTAAGGTTGTTTCCAGTTTTGTCAGCTCCTCTGCTCTGCAGTTCCCTAGTATGTCCCAGTAGCCCGGCACCCACATGGGGTGAATGTTGAAATACTGAGCCATCTCGTTAAGAGATCTGCGGCATTTCGAGGCTGATGTTAAGTTCAGGAAGACAGAATCCAGGGTTTTAGTGGCAGCTTGACTGTCGGAGAATATGTTAATCCCTACCGTGGTGAGGACCTTATATCTCAGCCATTCTGCCATTTCCTCAATGGTCAAAATTTTGGCCCGGTAAACACTATAGTGATCAGATAGTCTTCTTGCTATACTTAGCCCTAGGTCTTTGGGGTACACCTCGAAATATACATGATTATTTAATTTTGAGCCGTTAGCGCAGAAGTCGACATACAGTCTTGTACCTGGAGTTTTACATTTCTACATTTCTCTGCCTGATTTAAGTATATGGTACTTCTTGTCGAACAGTGGTTTCGCCAAACTATAGTCTATAGTGCCTGTTATGTCGGGCACCATGTCAAGGATTACACTGTGTCCCTAACCACTGCTTGACCACTGTGAGAGCTCTCTTAGTCTTACTGCCGTAGCTGCGGCAGCATGCATAAATGCAAAACATTTATTGCATTGGATGGAGCGGTGCGAAGCGCATCAGTGATCCACGGACTACCCATCCTCTTGACTTTGTCCAGTATCTTACAGTATATGGGCTTCTCAAGAGCCTTCCACCAGATGATATCTCCATACAGCATTATCGGTCTTACTACTACGGTAGACTGCCAGTAAACAATACGAGGCTTTAATATCCATTGTTTCCATATCGCTCTCTTGCATACATATGACGCCACTGCGGCCTTTTCGCCCTGTCCAAAATATTGAGTTTGAAAATCAGCTTCTTGTCCAATACTGCACCAAAGTATTATGCACAGTCCGTAAAAAGAATTTCAGTATCTCCCAGGGAAATAGGATCCACAAGTAGAATCTTGTGCCTCCCGGAGAACAGAACCACTTTGGTCTTGTTTGGATTCAATTTGAGATCAATTTCTCCCGCCTACTTCGTTACAGTGAGAAAGGCCCTTTGAATGATATCTCTGAGTGTCCTCAGAGCCTCCCCTCTAGCTGCTATTGTCACATCGCCTGCGTATGCGACAACCTTGACACCAGTCTCCTCCAAAGTGCACAGAATGCCTTTAAGAGTGAGGACCCATAGTAGGGGGGATAGAACACTACCCTGGGGTGTTCCCCTACTAATTTATATGTACATCTGCTCATATCCGACCACCACAGCTGGTATTAGCCTCCTAATACTGTCGTCTACTCCCAGGTCTGATAGTGCTGTGACTATCGTGTCGTGAGAAACCTTATAAAACGTTTTTTCGATGTCCAGAAAGGCTACCAAAATATACTCCTTGATGTTGAGTGAAACTTCGATGAATCCGACCAAGTTGTGCAGGGCAGATTCAGTGGGCCTATCGTTACAGTAAGCATGTTGCCTTTTTCACATAACCATTTATCTACCGAGGAACCGTTAACGATCTTATGAGCTGCAACTATCATACATGGTAAAATCGGCACAGAATGAAACACCTTGTCCATACAAGGACAAACAACCCACTTCTAGCAAACACTAAAATTTTTCCGTAATTTCGATCATTAAATAATTACAAACGGAAAAAGGAACATTTCGAGAACATCTTCGATATATTTTACGTGAGAAAAGAAAATTTTCCATTTATCTCACTTATCCTACCTCCTCTGTGCCGAAATTGTAGGCCGAAATTGGCTTCTGTCCAAATTTGAGCCTATATAGTTGTTTCTTCTCCGTTAGGATTGCCAGGTGGCACCGAGCGGAGATGCAATTTCCATGCTGCATTTCAGTGACGCCCACCTTATCAATTCAATACACACAAATAGCATTTCATGGAACCTGCTAAGTATATGCAACTACGTCATGATACTTCACTTTGGTAATAGCTTATGGAAGGTCGTCCTAAAATTTTTGTAAAACTGGCTAAATCTGTTTCGAAGCCAATCTTTGATTAATTCTAGATAAACCGATTTGTACTGCTATAGTTTATTCGAAAGTAATTCGATTACATATGTATGTTGTTTCGAAAACTCAGCAGTTTGCGAAGGAAAACACGTGTTTTGGAAAGTTAAGTAAATAAATTCGTCAATAAGTAGGTTTAAAAAGTATATCATTAACTCATTACTTTTATTACAAAGTGCCGATCTTCTAAAGACCGCCATGGAATTTGTGTGACATCTTTTTCAAGCGGAATTCTTAAAACTAAAATACAATACATTTCATCTTATTGCAAAAAATTGACAAAAAGCATGGCCATATTGGAAAACTTACCGTATTTCTCTTTAAATATTTGCGAAATGTGGAAGACAGTCGGAACAGAAAAATGTGTTTCCCCTCCGAAAACATTAAAATTTATTTTATTAAGAAACATAACAACAAATTGTTATAATCAACCATTAAGATGTCAGACTATTTCACACCAACAGAATAACATGCACACGAATACACCTGCATAGAGTCCTATTACCAACACAAATAAACATGCAAACTCGAAATATATGCATGGACTGCAATTACCGTTAAAAATTATAAGCAACATACAACAAGTGAAAATTTATACCAAGAGCTCGGAAAAACGTACTCACTCCTGCACACATATACATTTACATTTAGTACAATGAACACTAATAAAATAAAACAACAATAACGAAAAAGAAATGTTTAAATAATACCAGGAAAAACATGAATGTTCGTTCCTATGTATGTGCGTAGCTCTATGCGTATGTTTCTGTTGGGTATAGTGAGAATGTAGGTGTGTATGTGTGTGTGTGTG